>NHNV01000148.1:0-29146 GCA_002785995.1 Mycosphaerelloides madeirae | reverse complement strand
GTTAAGGATTGGTAGCGACTGCTGACGGCCCTTCTTCTCACAGATATAACAGTAGTAGACTCGCTGCTGCTTCATCTCCGATACCTCCACCAACGCCTCACCGAACCGCCAACAGGGCGATGGCGTCTTCCTTTCACCCTTCCTTCTCTTAGCTAGCGAGTTGAAGCGCACAAACTCAACGCCTTCTATCTTGAAGCGGTCCTTCTTCAATGAGGCGTCAAAGGCAGGGTTGTCTTCGGAGAGCGTTATGTTGTCAGTAACGCCGCCGCGGCGGTGAAAGGGCCACATAACAAGAGCGCGGAACAAATGGATACCAATGAAAAAAGTGACAATGAGCTGTATTGAGACAGGTAAGAGTAAGGATACTGTAGGTCCAACTGCAGGTGAACGCGTACTCTTGACGACGCGCTTTTACACGCTAATCGCGGCGTAGAAGCGTTCCGGGTAGTGCGTACTGCTTACCTAAAAAGGTAGTCGGTAACCTGTCGGTTACTGGTACACGAGCAAAGACGATACCGTACCATACCGCCAGCAAAAATTGCTATACCATCCTTACCGTTTACCTACCAGTAACTTACCAAGTACCGCTAGTACCTACCATTTTCGCTCACTGATCCAGACACACAACCAGCTGAACTCTCAGCGCCCGCGTTGGATTAATATCGAAGGGTCTCTCGACATACAATGGGTTATCAACAAGGAATGGGATGCTGAGGCGGGGAATATGGCTGTATCATGTAAGCATCTAGTCGAGCCCATGGACCAACTGCTGACCCTGGAATGGAAGTGTGTGGTAGCCCTCAGTTTGATCGACGTGTGCGATCCGCCATACGCCAGAGCCCCTATGATATGTATATCCATACTTCTTCCTTCCAGATGGACAGCGCTCGCTCGGGTGACAGCGCTTCGAAACGCTTTGCTGAGCGGCCGGGGAATGTCACGTTCTAAACCATTTGAGATAAACAATATTGAAGGAGAGCTTGTTAGATTTCACCTGACGCCCATCGTGAGCCTAAATTATGTATCTCCACCTCGTTTCTCTTCCATTGTGCCCTTTTCACGTTGGATGAAGGTTTCAATTTAAGTCAATGCCCGTACGACTCAGAAATGGATACTCGCGAATTGCGAATGGCCCAGGACCTCTGCAGTGTCACAATTGTTAGGGTCTATGCTTAGAAGGGCTATCAGTCTGAATCAATGAGTGATGGCATTGTCCGAATGATTGGGATCATGAGGCCGAAATGTTCCTCACCTTCTAGCTAATCAACAGGTGTTGTCTTCTCCATCACTTCGTACACACCTTTGTAAAAGGTTGAAGCAGCCATATCTATGCCCTTCTGACAAATCTTCTCTCCCACCATCCGTGGCTCGTAAAGATGGCGGCTGTAAGCACCAACGTGATACCTAGCGCCACTACCGGCACCCAAACAGACAAAGGCGACCCATTGATCTCTTTCACATTCATCCCAAAGACGCTTGTCACAAAAGACAAAGGTATATAAAGGAATGCTAATTGTGTGAGCTTCTGCCCGCGCACCGCTTGCTCAGTGCTCAGAGTTGCCTGTAGCACAATTGTTGAACTTATTAGGAGGCTGAATGAGTCCATAAGGAATCTCTCTAAAGACTCGGCTTGCACCAGAATATCTTTAAGCCTTTGGTGAGGGAACCCGATATATATGTCTTGCTTTCCTGCCGCTGCTTGAATTGCCTGAAGTTGTTCTGCAACTGATAGTGGTATCCAAGACTTTGCAAGGGCGACATGTTTGCGGAGGAACACGAGGTCCCTGCGTCGATCGTGAAGTCTATTATTAATCGCAGCAGTGGGCTTCCGGATCTCTTCGAGACTGATGTGCTGGATGTCTCTAGAAAGATTCTGTAGGTTCGTCTCCCACGTAGAAGAGACCAGAAGATAGAGGAAAGTTTCAGGAGCGATAGTGTTTGTCCCATCCACGAGCAGAATGTTGAAGTGCCATGCATGGAACAAGAACCTTCGCAAGCATTCATAGAGCGAATGCTCGGCCTCATTAAACAGATGTGGCAGGACGAGACCGCCTCGGTTGTTGGAGATTGGGAAGCGTAGGTGGAATCTTGGTAAGGGGGATGACGAGACCGTACGGTGCTCCTCTGTAGCTGGCGCATCGACGAGAATCAGACCTTGAGACATAGTATTAGCAGGCGACGTGGTCTTTTATCGGTCTCCTGATACTGACAAAAAGACCCCAGCCTGTCGCTACATATCCAGAATGATATTCGAGTGGAGGACTGCTGTCCGTGTTCATTGCTATAGACCGAAAGTCGCTGTATGATACGTTGATTGCTCTGGCTGAGTTGTGCCGCACTTCCTGGTTGGTCGGTTCCAGAAATCCCGTCAACGTGCCAGTAATGCGCCTTGTGCCACCGGGAACTCGCTAAGAGCGCTGGAGAGACCTCTGTAAGGGCAGGTCTCTTCCTCTCTACGACGGACATACCGAAGATTGTATGCCAAGGGGAAGAGCCTGCCGGGTTTGAGGCATGTTTAGAGAAAAAGGAATGCGAAATGTGCCATGTTTCGATGAGACCCGCAATCCAGCGCAAATCAATGTTCTCGACGACTACCATAGCACCTGGAAGTACCAGGCTATCACCTTTTGGATATAGGATATCATCCAGCTCTAGAGATCTGTGTTCGTGTTGCGTATGATAAGATGCACGTGGGGTGCTTCCGTGCAGCATTCCTGAAGTGGTGTGCGTAATTGCGGGAGTCTCATCTTGAGGGAAACTTGTCCAGAAAGCGGCCATGCCACTGTCGTGTAATTGTCGGCTTGTACAAACCATGCTGCATGGCCAGGCTAAAGAGGTGTTGAGGGCAGACAGATGGTCTGTCAAGTCATTTAGCGATGAGACACTCTTTGAATAAGAAGTGTTGGCGGCTTCATCTGCAGGGCGACATAAAAAGAGGGCGCAAGGGCGCAAGGGCGCATGGCTTTGCGGCGGGGCTGTGTACTTCTATGTGGATCAAGCGACAATTGGAGCAGCGACAGCCTCCCCAAGAAGAAGTCGCTGCAATGGGGCAAGAGGCATTTGTCAGCTGTCCTGGCCGGCACTCGTCCCTTGCAGAAGCATTCACTGCGCCACAATGTCTTCTGCATGTTGAATGTTGAATGGAGAATGGAGAATGGAGAGGTGAGTGGGACAGGGCCAGAAATGCCTGCGCGGCTATAGAACGAGTGCGTCTTGGAAAGGACGGAACAAAAGCTCTTATCTCAGCTGATGCACGGACACCAGCGAAAATTATTCTGAAGGTGACGTGTCATATCTGATCCAGCGCTACGGCACGTGCTTGCCCAACTGGAATGCTCCCGCAGCCGCCGTGGGACCGGTGAGCTGTGTAGCTAATAAACGCTACTGTGGCTTGCAAGGCGGAGCAAGCTTTGATGGTCAAAGTCCTACACAGCCCGCTTTTCAGATCTCGTCTTGTGCCACTCTTCCGCTGCTCCCTGTCGCCTTTACAGACTCTGGACGTCCTCGCATTACACATCTGTTTCAATCAGCACTCATGCTACCCAGCTATGCCTCGAGCCATCACCGAAGATGATACCGGGTTGCACGTACTGGTAGACAACAGCGGCGACCACGAGGATGCCGTCGAGTACGCGAAACCAACTGCACTGCTACAGTAGTAAAAACGCTGACTGCTGATAGCATCGTCGCAATACACGGTCGTGGGGCACACCCAGCCGACACTTGGTGCCAGCTCCGCAATGACAGAGCAGACAAAAGCGACCCCGAGAGCTATATTGACTGGCTACAAGACAGCACTATGCTACCGAATTTTGTCGCACATGCACGGATTCTGAGATACGGCTACGAGTCTGCATGGTTTGGTGACAACAGGATCATTACAGCACCAAGAATCGTCAGCCAACGCCTGCTGGAACAGCTTCTGCCTGAGAGAAAGGTCGTACTTTCTACACCGGCCTCAATCTACTATCTGAGACTGACGTTTAGCAGGGATATCCTCAAAGACCCCTGATCTTTATCTCGCACTGTTTTGGTGGACTTGTTGTCCTGCAGGCAAGTTAGGCCGCTATCAGTTTTAGGCTGCACTAACACAATTAGGTCCTGCTCGATTCACATATAGAGAGTCGAAGATGGCACGATATCTACAACTCTACTATTGGTTTGATTTTCTTTGGAACACCTTTCCGAGGCTCAGAAAAACTATCACAAGATGAAATTGTGCGCTTAGCACAACAGACATACGGAAAGGGGAATGTCATAGATGGCGCACTCAGTTTCTCTCAGGCTGGGGAAGAGTCGCTTGCAAGCCTCGTGGATCAATACCTGCGTATTGCGAGGCAAAGCTCAAGACCAAAGGTAGCTTGCTTCTATGAGCAGAAATTCACCAACTTTGCTGCTGTCGTTAACAAGGAGGTAACTGACCGGAAAACGGCATCCTATCTTCCCTAGCTAACTAGTTGTGATAGGCCAAGTGGAATACTGTCTGGGTAAACGAAAGCTCGGGGACGCTTGATCTCGGCGAGTCAGTCGAAAAGTATTCTCGAGCTTGTGACCATTTTGCCATAAATAAGTTTTACAGCCCAAAGCAAGAAGACTTCAAGACCTTAGCTCGGGTAGTCCAAGGAATGGTACAAGAAGGACCAAAGATTCTCGCAAAACGACGTAAGTATTGATAGAAACGTTATCATACTAGCATTTGCAATACGCTAAGAAGGGCAAATTGGTAGCAGGCACGGCGCAGGACCAGTATCGCGTTCCGTTCAGCCTTAGAGGTATCCCGTTGACTGACTTCTTTGTACCACGAGAGGCGGACATGCAGCATCTGATTTCTTTCTTCCATTCTGTTACAAAGGCTCAGCGGCAGCGAGTGTTTGTCGTGCATGGTATGGGCGGCACAGGCAAGACGCAACTTTGCGCACAGTTTGCGCGGACGCACCAAGAACAATTCAGCGCGGTGTTCTGGCTAGACGGGTCATCGAGGGATGCGCTTAAGCGATCAATGGTTAGCGCAGCTTTGCGGTTGCCTATTGGGACGGCGCCGCAGTCAACAGAGACTCTGGGAGCAGGTGCAGGCTCAGCCCAACTGAGCGACAACTTTCTGCAATGGCTGTCTTTACCGGAGAACACAGACTGGTTGCTCGTTTTTGACAACGTGGACCGCGAATGGCGGTCAACTGTGGAGGACCCACAGGCGTATGACTACACCGACTTCTTACCTCAAGCGGACCATGGCAGCATCCTTATTACCACTCGCCTCGCCCGCCTTCGACGACCAAATGCCAGCTTAGGATTGGCAAGCGTCAACGATAGGTTGGCAAGAGAGATGGTGGAGTCACGGGCCGGCAAGAAAGTGCAAGGTGAGTGTGGAACGCAAGTACGCACACATTCCAGAGATGACTGACAAGTGCAGCAGATATAGAGATGCTACTCCCAAGGCTCGGTGGTCTGCCGTTAGCTCTCGTGCAAGCAGGCTCGTATCTTGGCGTAACGGGCATGACAATTTCAGAGTATGTTAGCTCGTACGAGGAGACATGGGCCGATCTCATGCGATATCAAGATCAGTTTCCGTTACAAGAGTACGCAGAACGGAGTGTGCTCACGACGTGGAAGATGTCGTACGAGCAGGTCAAGACTGTCAACCCGCTTGCAGCCAGATTGCTCGATCTCTGGGCTTTCCTCTACTACGGCGACATGTGGTTGGAGCTAGTGCTAGCAGGCAAGGATACTGCTGCGAAGCGAGAACAGCCGGAAGAAGGTCTCTTCTTTCAAGCGACCAAGCTTTCTCTTCAGCGCTCCATCGGCATTCTGGTGCAGTACTCAATGGCTACTACTGGAGTAGGAGACGGGCAGCAATCGATTCACCCGGTCGTGCATGCGTGGTGCGCGTACAACATAGAGTCGACGACAGCGAAGAAACAGTTAATCTCGACTGCATTACAGCTCGTAGCGGCAATGGTACGAGCACTCTCGGAAGGAGTAACCAGAGAGACACGTCTTCGCCTAGCAGCTCATGCAAAAGCTGCTGGTAGGCGAGCAGAGATGTTGACCGAGGACGGAGACATATCGAGCCAGTGCTTTGAAATCGCGAATTTTCTTAGCGGGTGGGAGAAGTCATTAGAAGTGGAGATCTTGTACCAGCGAGCGCTGAAAGGGTACGAGAAGGCATGGGGTCTCGAGCACACATCGACCCTGGATACGGTCAACAATCTCGGCATTCTCTACAAAGACCAGGGCAAGATGGAGGAGGCAGAGCAGATGTACCAGCGAGCGCTGCGAGGGTATGAGAAAGCGCTCGGACCAGAGGCTCTTACTATTCCGTTGTTAAACACGGTCAACAATCTCGGGCTCCTCTACAAATCCCAGGGCAAGATGAAGGAGGCAGAGAAGATGTACCAGCGAGCACTGGAAGGGTATGAGAAGGCATGGGGTCTCGAGCACACATCGACCCTGAATACGGTCAACAATCTCGGCATTCTCTACAGCGACCAGGGCAAGATGAAGGAGGCGGAGGAGATGTACCAGCGAGCGCTGCGAGGGTATGAGAAAGCGCTCGGACCAGAGGCTCTTACTATTCCGTTGTTAAACACGGTCAACAATCTCGGGCTCCTCTACAAATCCCAGGGCAAGATGAAGGAGGCAGAGAAGATGTACCAGCGAGCACTGGAAGGGTATGAGAAGGCATTGGGTCCCGAGCACACATTGACCCTTGATACGGTCAACAATCTCGCCAATCTCTACAGCGACCAGGGCAAGATGGAGGAGGCAGAGGAGATGTACCAGCGAGCGCTGCGAGGGAAGGAGAAGGCATGGGGTCCCGAGCACACATCGACCCTCGACACGGTCAACAATCTCGGCCTCCTCTACGCGGACCAGGGCAAGATGAAGGAGGCGGAGGAGATGTACCAGCGAGCGCTGCGAGGGTATGAGAAAGCGCTCGGACCAGAGGCTCTTACTATTCCGTTGTTAAACACGGTCAACAATCTCGGGCTCCTCTACAAATCCCAGGGCAAGATGAAGGAGGCAGAGAAGATGTACCAGCGAGCACTGGAAGGGAAGGAGAAGGCATTGGGTCCCGAGCACACATCGACCCTTGATACGGTCAACAATCTCGCCAATCTCTACAGCGACCAGGGCAAGATGGAGGAGGCAGAGGAGATGTACCAGCGAGCGCTGCGAGGGTATGAGAAAGCGCTCGGACCAGAGGCTCTTACTATTCCGTTGTTAAACACGGTCAACAATCTCGGGCTCCTCTACAAATCCCAGGGCAAGATGAAGGAGGCAGAGAAGATGTACCAGCGAGCACTGGAAGGGTATGAGAAGGCATGGGGTCTCGAGCACACATCGACCCTGAATACGGTCAACAATCTCGCCATTCTCTACAGCAACCAGGGCAGGATGGAGGAGGCAGAGCAGATGTACCAGCGAGCGCTGAAAGGCTATTGTAACCAACAGTACCCGCCGCACGCTCGCATAAATGCCCTGGAAAGCCAGCTTGCCTCCATGCAAAAGGTCGAAGATCTCAAGAAGAAGCCAGCGTGGCAGAAACTTCGGTGGAAGCTGAGAAATCGGATTCGCAAGCAGTAGAATGCCAATGTGACATAGAATGATCCAATGGGCTTAAAGCAATTGTTTATTTTTAGCCGCAAGGAGATGGCGCAGTCGCTGGTTAGAGTGGGAGACAACGCTAAATGTAGGAAGTATTATAGCAGTGCGCTCTACGTAGAACTTCGGAAAGGCGACCCTAAGGTGGTGCCGATGCTAGTGAACATAGAGTCGGGTGCAACTACGGACGCTGAATTTCATTGTCAGCCAAAAATCAGGCGGCAAAACCGATTTTGTCTTCCTCTAACGCGCACTTATATAGCTATTTCTCGGACAAGGTTTCGGTTTCTAAGTGGCAGCGAGCAGTGATCGTGCGTCCCATAGGTTATAAGCGGAAGTCTAGCAAAGATCAAGATTCGACTCTTGTACATAATATCCCTATCCCTACAACAACTACAATTGGCAGGGCTGTAAAAGCCGTGTCGCTAGATAGATGAGCCTGCGGCTTCCACCATTAGCTATGTCTAACACCTTAGGAAGCATTTATTGTTTCAAAAGGTGACGTTAAAGTAACGTCAGAGAAGAAGAATCATCACAATTGGACTTTCCAAGTCTATAAGTGCAATCTTTCACGAAACAGTGTGGACACGGCTCTGGAACAAGTAGCATAGGCAGCGAAATGAACTGAAATGTTGCGCAGGAAGCAAAATGCGAATTTGACGGAGAGAAGCGTATTTGCAGAGGATGCGTCTCGCTACACCGTGCGTCTCGCGACGCAGGGACGGACGTTACTACAACCCTCAAATAAACGGAAAGATATTGATATACTTCTTTCCAGGCTTGCACGACTCGTTTCTAAGAACGCTCCTCCTTTGAGTGAACTCGATTTTCATCGCTCTCCCGTTGAGCATCCACTCGCAGTATGACTTGATCACGCTTGAAGTATATGGTTGCTCCTGTGTGTACCTCTGGGACTCTACCATGGGCGAGAAACTCCCTCCACATCTCAATAGCCAGCGTGGATTTCGTATCATCGGTTTCCCGGCGACGACGTTTGCCAAGTCTTGTCTTCTTTGAGTGATTAGATAGCATCCACGGTTGTTGAGGTGTTTTGGTAGCACGACTTACTTGTGGTAAAGAAGTTGGCATTTCATCACTGTCCGCTCCACGGAGGGTCGTATTGCTTTCATTGCGGCGCATGGCGAAATCGGTCTCTTGCTTAAGAAAAGGCTGCGCGTCTGAGGATTTATCGGATTTCAAAAGGCCAGCAGTCAGATCCAAAAAGAGTCCGTTGTCTGTGTGATCATCGGAGGTGACTGTGTCGCCTTCATGGGAGGCAAAGGTCCCGAAATTGAAATCCGAAGCGTCCATGCTTGTTTGAACGGGAACTCCTAGGTTATGCGACAGTTGACGAGCCGTGCGAGCCTTATTATGAATACCAAATGCAGCAAAACCCAAATTCTGGTTGTTGAATCTCAAAATCTTTTCATTGGCTGCACCAAATTCTCGACTTCCCGCATTCCGTTAAGCAGGAACTCCGATTTCAAAAATCGGGCTTTGTGCACTTGCCGACGAGATATAAGCCTTCTTTCCCAGGTTGTTCTGTGAGCAAATAACCACATCAACATTTACCCAGCTTCAACTTGGCTCTGCGATATTTTCCTCATTGACCTTTGACTCTCCAAACGACAATACAAAACATGGACTGGCAACTTCCGGCAATCCCTAGGAGTCCTGCAGGCTCGGCGACGCAGGCAAAATCAGTCCCTCGGACGCCATATCCATACGATCTCGTGAGTGAAGAATCGCTATCCACAACCCAGTCAAGCAGGAGTGGCGTGTCTTTCACTTCCGACATGAGCTCGCCCGTTCTCAAAGTGTTCTCTTCTCCCGAGGACCTTGCGCTTTCACCAGAAATCATTGAGATCAGCCTATCTCCTTTGGAGGAGTTCAACCGCAGCTTTCCAGACCGTGGATACGGCGTTCTTGCTGGACCTTTGGATGGCTCTTCCAGCGGTATTGGCTCGAGCTCAGCTTCGGATACCTCCGATGACAGTTATGTCCCGTCCGATGGCCAAGAGCAACAACGTCAGTCGGACGCCGAGTCAGCACGCATTTTAGTCAACATTTCCAAAAGTGAGAGTACGGCAAAGTCTGTGGTTCAAGAGTGGACCCCTTCAGTCCCCGTGCTATCCGGATTGCCGGAGAAACGAGCACGCCGCGAATCGCAGGAAGGTCAAACTCGCACTCCCCTTTGTCTCACGTTAAAGAGTCTGATTTGTCAGCAGAAATAGCCCACAAAAGGGTTCGAATTACCGGACTACCGTCCTTGCAGACTGCAGTCACGTTGGAGCGGCACACTTGGGTCCCCACTCCTATTTCGCCCGACCGCAACTTTGTTCACATCATGGCTAAGCGGGCTACGGAAGGGGGAATGATGTACAAAGTAGTTTGGCAGGACTCTTGGGTTCATGAGTCCAAGCTTCCAGACATTGAAAGCATCCGGTTTGCTCATGTGATGAGGTATAGGCAGCACTGGAACATCTATCCTGGTCCCTAGGCCTAATCGAGAATCTGCTTTGAAAGCTGGAGAGGGGCTTGCTGCGTGTACAATTATTCAGGGCACGATTGTAATGGGATATAGAGTTGGACATCTATAAGAAATTCACTTACCTCGCATCTGCTACCTTGTCTCATTTCCGCTTAGAAACTACGATTCTTATTCACGCTTACTCACAGTGCTCCCCCACGAGCTCTATATCAATCATCAGTACTCCGGCTTTACTTTGCTGTGGTACTAGCTACTCTAGTGTTTCGAGCCTATTCGAAACTCCACACCAAAGTACGGCTTAAATTGCAAACATGGTAGCTCCGCAGATAGAATTTTTTAGAGGGCACAGGCAGTCCGCCAATAGAGATTGACTAGGAACAAAGACAGCCTACGAGTAGAGCGAACCTGTAAGTAGAGATGAAGGCGTGTAACTCGCGAGGAGAAATGGCCCGCGTGGAGATAAGCCTGGAAAGCTTGGAGCCCGCTAGGGCACGCTGTCCACGAGGACGCATAGCCCGCGAGGATACATAGTCTGCGAGGGTAATATGGTCCGCCGGGATACATATCCCACGAGGCTACACATCCCGCGAGGGTATGTTGCCTATACGGATACATAGCCCGCGAGGACACACAGTCCGCCAGGGAGACATGGCCCGCGAGAAGACATGGCCCGCGAGAAGACATGGCCCGCGAGAAGACATGGCCTGCGAGGACACCCAGCCCGCGAGGACACCCAGCCCGCGAGGACACCCAGCCCGCGAGGACATCCAGCCCGTAAGGACACCCAGCCCGCAAGGACACCCAGCCCGCAAGGACACCCAGCCCGCAAGGACACCTAGCCCGACCCACAAGAACAGGAAGACGTAGGCAAGCTCGACAGAATGTCACGTCACATCCTTCTAAAATTCTCCAGATACAGTGGGTACTGAGAGCTGGATAACAGTTTCGAGAACCTCAAATCTCATTATCTATACACGGAAGTTATACATACAACTTTCTGAATTCTGAAAATTGGATAAAGGTGGAGCTTGATATTGCTGGTTTCAGAAACCCAAAAAGCCAAAGCTCTGCAATCGAAGAAAACACATCGTAAGACGGACACTCGGTGGAGTGTACAGTGCGGCCTGTGAGGTCAAAATTGCAGTGGAAGTTAATGAGGCATGCGAGAAAGACGTGGCCCATATTGACATGCTGGGCCCATGCAATTGTCGAAGCACACATCAGACTGATGATGTTCTAGGTATTGTTTCAAGAATGGTCTGTTCGATGAAATTTGAGATTCCCGTTCAGGCCCCATAAATTTATTGACCACCCAAGGTCTATCTCAATGCAGTTGTTTCTGCGAATACGTCACTCCAGCAACGCTCTCTACTCCGCATAGCGTCCATAAGCAGGCTCAGTCATGGTCATTGTAGAATTTCCTGTGTCCAAGGTCAAGGCCCGATCTCAGAGCTGCATTGGGGCGTCACTCACCAGAATTCTTGTACAAGCTCCCTACAGTTCTCACATGATTGTGCAGGCTCGTACGTGCTCAGCCACTTGAGCTTAAAGTAGTTGCTGTCGACCCTCTTTAGGCTTTCAAGGAAAGCGGTAATGGGAAGGCCTTCAATCTTGCTGTTGAGGTAATGTTGCACTTCGTTCTAGTGAATTTTCAGGGGCTTCCAGACGACCTTGTAGCGTATAGCTCCAAAGATATCTTGTCGAAAGCCTGTGACGGCCTTCACCTCGAACTGACAGGCGCTAAGATCCATCGTAGTATATCTAATGATTTTGTTAGAAGCTTGAAACTGCATTTTCGTCCACCTAACATCCGTTCGTACCTTGATGTTTGTCTTGTATTGTTAGTGTCTTGCCAGAAGAGTGATATTTAAGACAATGGAGGCAGAGAACAGGCGCGTCTGATATTTTATTGAGTTCACTATCGGAAGCGATCTCATGTGCAGTTCGAATCTATTCTTGGGTTATCTCATCTTCCAGCACATTCGAAAGCAATCAATGAGCAACCAACCGGCGAGCATGGCAGATTGTCGTTATTTTTGGCGAAAGCTGTAACGACTCCGCCCACGGAGATACGAAGCAGGGATAAGATCAAGTGGGCTACAGCCTTCCGCGGGAGCATTCATGTAGCCGGTTCCCACTTGTGATGTCTCTGGAGGGCCATAGTTGGCACAGCGGTGCAAGCGGATGACCTTGACCTATTGTTCCAATGCATGGAAGCGCCCTCTCCGAGCAACCTGCATCCACAATTGAGTGATAGGCTACAGATGCTATCTTAAGAGTGAGGCACCTACGTGGGATCCTGGCTGCGCCATGATGGCTTCTTGGGTTGATACATACATAAGACAAAAGGCACCAGCGCGTGAATGGAGACAAAAGAGCAACGTGAGAAGAATCGACGTAATGTTGTACTCATTTGACTTCTCTACTCCTACGAGTGGGCCCCAGCCTCCTTTCTTGGCTTCCCCTTTTCCTTTCGAAAGCACCATGCCGTCCGAACCAGAGACATTACCAGAACTCAATCCCAACGAGATCACACAGGAGTGCCGGACAGCCGCTCTTAAGCAAGCTTCAGAGTTCTCCGTTCTGCCTTTTCCTCCTGGATTCCGCCCAATGAAGGCTGACCGGTTTGCTGGAACGGAATACCCTACAAGTCCAGCTTTCCCATTGCTTTCCCTTTCATCCAATGTTCGTCCATATATCGAAAGTGTCATCAGGACCGAAGAGGAGGTTGTTGTGGAAAAGACGACATCTGTTATCACCTGCTCCGAAGGCGGATGCCTAAGGTTGCTGATAGAGTCACATGGGGTTTTGTCTGGGTAGAAGCGTCGAGTGATACTGGAACGAGGACCTGTGAGTACTGAACACAGGTCGACCTGTAGTCTTGGTGTTTGACCTAGGAAGGCTTTGGGGCGGTGGTTTGGGATGAGAGTGATTTCCAAACAGTCAGGTTGTAACATGAGTTGAGAACGAGGTGTAAGACCTGTTCTCCTAGATGTCTATATACATAAGAGATATGCCCTGTTGCTCTGTCGCTCTGTGTTGCGGATCAACGGGGCGCGAACGCTCTGTTCCTCTATGGAGCAGTTTAGCAGAGCAATAGCATCACGTGACCCAGAAGTAATCCTAGCTGCTCTGTGTTGTTATGTTGCAGAGTAGCGTTGTCACGTGGTCCAAGATGGTTCCTTGGCCTAGAGGGTAGTCCCGTAACACTGAAGCACTTCGTGGTCGCCTACTCTCCTCCTTCAGCATCGAGGAACGTTTCTCTTAGCAAGAGAGCCGAACTACGAGGAAGCCGGAAGATAAGGCTTACTCACTGATGGGTATTTGTGGGATTTCAATGGTTCCTATCTATGGCGAAGGAAGAGACGCTGCAATAACTAGGCTCCGAAGGACGATCGAGGACGACCTGAAAGGTGAGTTCTACAGACATTAGTGTTGTCTTCATAAATGAGTGCATTGAAGGAGACTAAGTTACAAAGCGCACAATGGGAGATAATGCCAATGCCCACGGCTAATAGCCGGCTCAGAGCACTTCCTTCAACATCCCCCCTTGCTCTGCAGTTGATGTCTCCTTCCTTTCACTTCATGCCCCACCCATTGGGCCAGCCTTGGCGTGGTTTGATGGGTAGGTCTCATTTGTGCTTTCACATGCGCTTCCCTTTTCCTCCTGCCTCCAGCTTCTAGCTGTCAACGAGACCAATTGCTGCCCTGAAGCGAGTGAATAACTCCTTGTTCAGCGGTTTGGTCAGACCATCTGCCACCATCTTGTCGGTTGGGGTGAACTGAAGATCGATTTCCCCTGAAGCGACTCGTTCGCGAACGTAGTGGTGTTGTACATTGATATGCTTCATTCGTCCGTGGAACTGAGGGTTCTTGGCGGATGCAATTGCCCCTTGGTTGTCGCTGTAGATGATCGTTGACTGGAGTTGTTCGTGGCCGAGATTCTTTAGCAATAGTCGTAACCATACTGCTTCCTTTGCGGCTTGCGATTGACCTACGTATTCGGCTTCACAGGTGGATAGCGCAACGGTTGGTTGGAGTGTCGAACACCAACTAACGACGCCGCTTCCAATGTCGAACACGTAACCTGAAGTCGACCGCTTTGTGTCAGTATCTCCTCCATAATCAGCGTCTGTCATGCCAGCTAGTGGAGTGAGATTGCCTGTGAACATGAGTTCAAAGTCGATAGTCCCTCGTAGGTACCGAAGGATCTGCTTCACCGCTTTCCAGTGAGTCTCATCCGGATTAGATGCATAACGACTGACACATGACACTGCATAGGCAATGTCTGGTCTCGTACCGAGCATTGCATACATTAGGCTGCCGACAGCTTGTTGGTACTGCTTCTTAAAGGTCTCAGAGGCTTGGTATCCGTCGTCTGCCTTGCAAAGTTTGTGTCCGGCCTGCATTGGCAGTACCGTTGAATTGCTGTCCCAGAGGCCGTGTCTTCTTATAACCTTCTCAAGGACCCCCTTTGGCTGAGGTGCATTGTCCGGTTAACGCGGTCTCTGCGGATGCGGATGCCAAGGTAGTGCTGGCATTCCCCAAGATCAGTCATCGTGAAGCGTTCGGTTAGCGCTTTCTTCAGAGCGTTGATTTCCAGCATGTCAGGGCCAGTAATAAGGAGGTCGTCAACATAGACTGCAATGAAAGTGGAGCCTTTGCAGAACACGCTGATATCGGCGTCAAGGGGCTCGTAGCCCTGTTGCTTCAAGAACGTTGACAGCAGGTTGTACCATATTCGTGGTGACTGCTTCAGTCCATATAGCGCTTTCACAAGCTCGCAGATCCAGTCGTTTTCAGTGTCTTCATTGTCTTCAGGGGTGACAGCAAAGCCGGTTGGTTGTTCAACAAATACCTCCCCCTCGACATCACCGTAAAGGAAGGCAGTCTTGACATCCATTTGGTGGATATTCCAGTCCTTAGCGGTGGCTATAGCAAATAGAGCCTTGTAGCTCATTGGCTTGACTGTAGATGCAAAGGTTTCGGTGGTGTTATTGTCGTCTTGTTCAAAACCACGGACCACCCACCGAGCCTTATACTTAGCTACTAAGCCATCGGCGTTGCGCTTGATTGTGAAGATCCATTTGCCTCGTAGAATTTTGCTGCCGTTCAGTGATGACCGTTTCCGTAAACGCCACGTTCGATTGGTTCGCAACGAGCGAATCTCTTCACGAATAGCTTCGAGCCAGAACTTCCAATAACCGCTTAATTTGGCTTCCTCTATCGTTGCAGGAACATAGGGCTCTAAATCTAGAGAGGCCAATATAAGGATAGACGTCAATAGTAGGAAGTCAGTGTTGTCTAACTGCTTAACAGTAGCAACTGTAGCCCACTGTTCAGCCGGATAGCGAGTACTTGGCTTATTCGTTCGTTTCGGACGGTCATTCGAATCCGGCTCTACGTTGCCCCTTGAATTTGGCTCTATGCTGCTTCTTGAGTTCGGATCTACGTCGTCGAGGTCATCAAGGTCAGTAGGTGGATTCGATCGGCTGCTTGAAGCCTGTCGTTGTTGAGGGCTCTGAGGAGTCTCCCCTCCCCCCCCTGCCTCAGTGGTCTCGTCGAGTTCTTCAACACGGATAAGTGGAGCTCTCCCTTGCACTTCTCCTTTGCATTTGTCCCTCGCGCTTCTCCTCCGCACTTCTCCTTTGTAGGGTAGTTGCGCGGGGCCAGTATGCGTGCGTTGTTCAATAATAACGACTTCTGAACGCCATTCAGGCTTGCCAAGTACATCAGTCCGTGCAATGCGGTACTGAGTGTGGCCCTTGAATCCAAGAAGACGCCAGCCTTCAGTCGCTCGTGGAGCGGTCGTTTTGCGGACCTTTGAGGGCGGTATTGCAAGGATAACTTCACTGCCAAGCGTGCGCAGATGCGAGATATCAGGCTTCTCTCCTTCAAGTGCCTCAAGAGGCGTTTTGTTATGTCGACTGCAAGGGGATAGGTTGCGAACATGGACGATATTGTGTTGGAGGACCTCCGACCAGTAGACAGCCGGCAGGTTAGCTTGGATAAGCGACGTAGTGAGCTTCTCGTCAAGCGTTCGCTGAAGGCGTTCCGCACAGCCATTTGCCTCGTGGGCTTCAGTATCTGAGTACTGTAGGTCGATGACCTTGTCGTATGCCCAATCAGTATAAGCCTGGCCAATGTTCTCGCCTCCCCTGTCTTGAATAATACAACGAGTGATGCGAGTTGGTCTCTCATGGTTCGCAACAAATCGCTGTACTGCGAGTGGAGCCTCCGATCGCAAAGTAATTGGTACCGCTTCTGCGTACTGGGTGAAGTCATCAAGGATTACAACCCAGTAGGAGTAGCCATAGATACACGCTTCTCGCCGGCCGGAGACGTCTGTATGTAGCACTTCCATTGGATATGTTCCCTTTCGTAGTTGTCGATTATGTGGACGTTGCTTCATCCGTCCGAGTACACAGGCTCGGCAGATACACTGGCCATCCGGATGCGTTGCTTCCATACCAGTCACCATTCCACGAAGGCGTTTAAGCCCTGTTTCTGACAGGTGGCCGAGTCGTTCGTGCCAGAGTCGTAGAGTGTCGTCTTCAACACTGTATGATGCGCCAACCTGATCTTCATAAGCGAGCAGCTGAGATCCGGCTGGCTCAGTAAGTCAGGCTGTGTTCAGCATCAACAATCCGGCATTGATCTTAGAAGTGAAGCAGTGTCTTCCTTGGCTGAAGTTCAAGCCATTGTCTGTCTTCTTGACCTCGTCAATATATGGCCAAAGCTCGTTAAAGGAGATAAGGTTAACTCCTGCGTCCGCTGAGTACTTAACATTTGGTATCTGCAGTAGACGGCTTCCAGTCGTGGTTCTACACATAATTTGGATGGTACCCACAAGCTTTGGCTCGATGGAAATGCCGCCAATGCCGTTAGCTGAGAAGCCTTCAATTGGAGTGAGTGTTTCTGGCATGAACACGTCCCTGCGGCCAATAAGATGGCCACTAGCTCCGGTGTCAAGGATCCAGCAGTGGAAGAGGTTGATACCCCTATGTACTGCCATGTATTCGCCCGCGTTGGTCCGTGAGAATAGCATATGGATGTCGGCTTTCAAAGACCGCGAAGATACAAGCTCAGTTATTAACGATATACTGGCTGTGTCCTCTCGCTTAGTGATCTTTGCGACAGCACCCATAACTGACACTCCGTCATCTGGACTAGCTTGTCTCTTGTTGCGGCGTTCGTTCTGACGCTCATGTCTCTTCTGTCTGTTCTTCTTCCACGACTCAGGGGCATTAGTGTCGTCAACTTCCCAGCACGGTTGCCCCTTTGCATGTGGGTACTTTGCTCGGCATGTTGGACAAGCTCTACCCTGAGGCTGTTGTTGTGGGGTGCGCTGTTGGCATTGATAGTTCACAGTGTCCGCTATCTTAAGACGGCTCTCAAACTCTTCAGCAGATTGAATGGCTCGCTTCAATGTTGCAACGTTGTTCGGATCACCAATGAGTGCGTACTTCAAGCTGAAGGCGATCTTGAACTCCTTGAAGGATTCACTTAAGCCGTGGATAAATCGCTGAGCCACAAATGGTTCCGGTAGGTTAAGGTTCCTTCCAAGGTCAACCATATCGCTCGTGATATTCATTAGGCTAGCACCGAATTCAGCTACCGAAACGCCTTCCACCATGCGGGCTTCATAGAACTTATAGCAGAGTTCTTCATAACGGTTGGATCCGGTATCTTTGAATTCGTTCTCAAGGGCAGTCCACAACTGAACAACAGTGTCGTTGGCTGCCTTCCGTTCTTGCACGAGCTTGTGTGCTCTTACACCGCAGAGATTGTCGATAATGGCGTAGGCCTGTGATTGTAGGGTATACCACTTCTCAAGCCTTGTCTCGAAGGCCAATTCGGTCTCCCCCCATTGGGGTGTTTCGTCTTCACCGACAACAGCTCTTTCAGGCTTCGTTATCTGCCGTTCAAGGATGTTCGAGAAACCTTCCATAATCAGGTGATTCCTCACTGATTTGGACCACCTTGGCCAATCTTCAGCCGCGTCAAGCGGGCTAAGATGTTGAAGGCTCTTGCGCGTGGTTTGTTCGTAGGTAGACATCGTTTGTTCGTTGTGAAGGTGGTAGTTCGATGTGTAGGCTTGTGATCGTTGATAGTAGCAATGTGTTCAGAGAAACTGGTTGCTTTCTAATCGTCTTCAAGCCTCGCATTCGAGCTCCATTTCCTTCATTCTGCGGCTATTCTGCCGTCGTTCTGCGGCAATTCTGCCTTCATTCTACGGCTATTCTGCCTTCATTCTGCGGCTCTTCTGCCTTCCGGATTTACTCGGTTCTGCGGTGTTGCCGCTGTTCTCCCTGATCTAGTTGATACTAGTACGGCTTTTAGCGTCTCGTATCTTTGCGCCGGAGTGTCGGCGGTGAGATCGTGTTGATTTCTGGCCTTGGTATTCAAAGGCGTGATTGATTGTATTCGGCGCTCGGATTTGACTGCACTCCAAAGTGGTTCTGACTGATATTGCAGCGATAGGAGCGCCGCGGAGGTGTCGGAGGAAAGGGAAGGATTTTTGTGAAGTTGAGGTTTCCCATCCCAGTACAGTACATACGCATGCATTCTGTTCAATACGCCGAGAACAAAGTGTCCTCATTGGGGCCAATCCCAAATGATCCTGTACGCCATTTTTGTTAGCAGAGATCATCACATTTAGGGTGCCACGGGAGCGCGCCCGGGCTCATAACCTGTTGTCTTCATAAATGAGTGCATTGAAGGAGACTAAGTTACAAAGCGCACAATGGGAGATAATGCCAATGCCCACGGCTAATAGCCGGCTCAGAGCACTTCCTTCAACAATTAGAGGCAATTCAAAATCGTTGCACCAGAATTCTGTCAAGTGCTAACCCGCTTAGGACCCAAACGCTAGGACTTTTCCCTTCCGTTCGGTGACCTTGAGCCTATAGCAGTGGAGCATTTCATAGTAAGAGGGCAGGAGCTAGAAACAATCCACTCTTCGCTGACGGGCGATGGCCGCCGTCGCACAGTGATTCTATGTAGCCTCGGTGGAATTGGCAAGACGCAATTAGCAGCGGCATATACTAAACAGCACAGGGATAGCTATTCAGCTATCTTCTGGCTGAATATTCAGGATGAGAGCTCTATCAAACGGAGCTTCGAGAGAGTCGCAAAGCGGATCGTTTAATACCACCCTTCCGCCCGCTGGATTAGCAACCTTGACTCTAATGTCAATCTTAAGGATTATGTCGCTGCGGTGAACGCGTGGCTAAGCGAGACTGGAAATACACGCTGGTTGGCCATTTACGACAACTACGACAATCCCAAAATACGGAGCAACAAATCCCCCGACGCCGTTAATATACGGAAATTCTTGCCAGACGCTCTATGTCAAGGTGTGTACGTGGTCAGAATACAGGACGTCGTACAAGCTATCTAAGAGTTGCCAAAGAGCAAGAAAACTAAGTGGTCAAATGCCAAGCCGACTCCCAATTGCCTCGGCTAAGTCTCTGCTTGACTTACTAATCCTATATGACTTGCACTCAAGCCAGATCCATGACACTCTACAGGGTTCATTTATCATTACTACTCGATCGCGACAAATTCTAGGTGGTACATATGTTGTAGTGAAGAAGCTTGAAAATCCAAAGGATAGTGTGGACATCCTTACAAGCATGATAGGGCGTCCCCTCTACATCGATGGTAAGCAATACTAAGGCGTAATAGTGGGTTTCTAACCCTAGGTTAGATTCCGATGTATCGGCGCTTGTTGAGAAGCTCGACGGCCTGCTATTAGCACTTGCTACGGCTGGCGCATATCTGTCTCAGGCTAATGTTAGTATAGCGAAATACCTGGATATGTACAACGCTTCGTGGCTTCAGCTCCATAAGGACGACCCCGGCCTAGACTCGTACGAAGACCGGACGCTCTACTCGACATGGCGCATGTCAGGGCAATGGCGGAGGCAACGTCACGTGAGCCGTAATGAGAAAGAAGACAATGATATCGATATCCAATGTGCTATACTAGGCGTAGTAACACAAGACAAGAGACAGTTCCCAAAAGAGGTGCATAGGAGGAGGAGCCATATATGCCTATTGCATCTAGGCATCTAGAAGGTTCTTCCGCATTCAGTGACATTCCATACGCATAGGTGCATAGACAGGGGTACTGTTCCATAGGATTCGAGGATGTTCCATAACAGCGCATATCGCTTGATCGCATCGAACTGTAGAATGGCCTTTCTGCAAAGCTGCTCGGACTCTAGTGCTACTTTAGCAATCAAGACCTCTAGTTTAAGCTGCTGTGTGAAGCGCGTGAAGATGACCCGTCCTGGATTAAGGATCTAACTGAAAGCCCTCTTATATTTATAGACGCTATGCGATTGCTATGCAACTACAGTCTAGTTGATACTGAGAAGCTGCTAGATGAAAGTATTGAATTAGGGGGATATAGTGTTTACAGCTGTGTGTATACATGGTCCTTACATGTTCTTGACACGCAATGGGACGCGGCCCGAGCAAGGCTTACACTTGACGTAAGTTAATAGCACGACATGCTCTAGGACAGAACTTAATAAAGCCGTGGATCACATAGCGCCTGCTACTGCAGCATGCAAATCGGTACCTACATTATGTCCAAGACGACTTAATCGACCAGGAATCTATCGAATGGTCTCTACATCAGATGGGTCACCTTTTCGCCGAGCAAGGAAAGTTGGTAGAGGCGGAGAAGATGTACCGGCGAGCGCTACAAGGTTCGAGAAGGCATGGGGTCCCGAGCACACGAAGACCCTCATAACGGTTAGCAATCTCGCCGTTCTCTACAGCAACCAGGGTAAGATGATAGAGGCAGAGGAGATGTACCTGCGAGCGCTGCGAGGGAAGGAGAAGGCATAGGGTCCCGAGCACACGTCGACCCTCGACACGGTCAACAATCTTGCCGTTCTCTACGCGGACCAGGGTAAGATAGAGGAGGCGGAGAAGATGTACGAGCGAGCGCTGCGAGGAAAGGAGAAGGCCTAGGGTCCCGAGCACACATCGACCCTTGACACGGTCAACAATCTCGGCATCCTCTACGCTAAACAGGGCAAGATGGCGGAGGCGGAGGAGATGTACTAGCGAGCGCTGCGAGGGTTTGAGAAGGCATGGGGTCCCGAGCACACATCGACCCTCAACACGGTCAACAATCTTGGCATGCTGTACGCCGACCAAGGAAAGATGGAGGAGGCGGAGCAAATGCTCACGCGCGCGCTCCTAGGCTATCGCAACCTACAGTACCCGCCGCAAGCTCGTATAAATGTCCTTGAACGCGAGCTCGTCGCTATACGGAAGGCTAAAGCTAAGTTGGACTCTCGATTGCATCTCGAGATTGGCCCCAACAACCCTGGCTCTCCCCAACGCCCACACTCCCAATCCCCCTATAACAACCTCCCAAAGACACCAGCTCAGCAAAAAGGTCGATGGAAGCTGTTGAGTCGATTTCGCAAACAGCGAAATAACAGTGCGATGTAGAATAACCATCATCGGATAACACTGTCCTACACAGGCAAATCAGGCTTCGAGATGTTAGACTAAGTTGCCGCAGACCACGTGGGCCAGAGTCCGAAAATAGCGGCTGGTAGCGACGTCAGTTTTGCTCGTCGGCCCTCAAGCGAGCTATATGCAAAGCGTCCCGTAACGTAATCCGCGGGGAAGCTGGGCACGCGCAGAAGCTGCGCACGGATTTCTAGCCGACCACCTTTCACTTCGATCCACGCGGCCGCACCACAATGCAATCTGAATCTGAGTCGCTAGATACATTCTCAACCACTTCAATTCCCTGCTCCTCAATTTCTGTGACCTCAGCCTGTGTACGGCGCCGCTTTCGTGAAGTTTTGTCCGCCGTCACCTTCTCTGCCTCGCGAGCGATCTCGAGCACTTCTTCGGTACTGAATACAAACCTCCCCTTCAATGCGACCCGCTTGCTGGTAGTTCGATTCTTTCGTGTCTGAAGCATTTCCCTCTGCTTTGAGTTCTCTATACAAAGTGTGGCATTCTTACTGCACAACGCTTCCAAAGCCTCAGTCAGCTGAGAGATGTAGCGCTTCACTGGCGTTGGGAGGTCGGTAGCGCTCTGAACGGCAGCAAGACATAACGCACTTGCCTCACGTAGCTCCGTGCCATCCGGAGGATCACTCTGAAGCAGCGAGAGGTCGAGGTCGAGTGGTGTTGGTGTGTTGTGCAGCTCCGGAGCCTGGAAAGCTGGCGTCGAAGGTAGCTTTTCGAGCACCTCGATAGGCGACAAGGGCCACAGACCGGTCGCCTTAAAGCCAGAAAGGATATTCGATGAACTGAATGCGGAATGCCTTGCACGGATGTACATACGCGTCCATTCGCTACGCGAAATACGGCCTGCGTCGAGTCGTGAAGCTGCATTGGTCTCAGCAGCGAGCGCGCGCTTCAGCGGCGAGAACACGCTCATATCGAGCGGCTGAAGCACATGCGACGTATGCGGCGGTAGGATCAGAAGGTCAATCGCATGCTCCATGCAGTGTGCAATAACGTTCGCAGTAATGTGGCTGCCGTGGCCGTCCATAATCAGAAGTCGTCGCTGGGTTGGGTCGGTTGGTTTGGTAGATGGCTCGAAAACAGTAGTCAACCACTTGTATGCATGACTGTCTGATGTCCAGCCACTGTTGCTTGTTAAGAATCTTCAGTCTAGAGGCGTATCTGCCGGTATCTAGGCCGTGTTGGTGTGCTTTGCTTTGAAAATGACCAGCGGCGGAATCGCAACGCCAGCAGCGCTTATGCACTCGATCGCAGTTATCCACTCCTGTCGACCATTGATGACCTTCCAGCTGGATTGCTCACGAATGTTTACAAGCGCTCTCGACGACTGACTTGTGCCAACAGCAAATCCTGACTCGTCCATGTTATATATGCAGTCCGGATGGTAGCGATGCTGGATTTGAAGCTCCGAAACAGCATCAAACCATGTCTGAACAACGGAGGCATTTACTGCAGCGTGTCGAGCGCTCTCAATCTGTCGTGTCCAGACGCCTTGGATCTCAGAATGTCGTGTGCGAAAGCGTGTAATCCAATTCTCACCAATAGGTCGCAAGTTTAAAGGTGGTGAGTGCGAGAGCTGGAAGCGTGACCGGCGGACTTCCTCGGCCATTTTCACAACCAGCGCAGGTGATACTGGAAATCCAGTCTGGCAGAGTCGTGATATCCATCGCACTAATGTCTGCTCTTCGGCATTTGAGAGGATTTGAGCCGATTCGTGGGCGCGCGATCGTGAAGTAGTGCCAGCAAGGCGGGCTCGGAGGGTAGAAGCTGGTACAGAGAACGCGAGAGCAGCGGCGCGAACGGAGTCATATTCCTTTCTCTGATACGCCGCAACGGCCGTCTGGATATTGGCTTCAATTTCAGCCGCTTGCTTTGACGGACGGGCCATTTTCGAGTGTGTAGTGATGGATGAAAGGTGGTCGGCTACAAATGCGTGCGCAGCTTCTGCGCGTGCCCAGCTTCCCCGCGGATTACGTTAGGTTATAAGTCGATGCCTGGGCAGTAATTGATCTAAATAAAATCTTGTGGATCTTGAATCATCAGAAGGATATTCGTGCAGAGCGGTACGACGATCTCAGGGGTTTCCTTTACTTGGGCGACGCCCGGAATGACGCGTCGGCTCGAATGCAGGAGAGCCTGCGGACAGAGATCCGTAACGATCGCAGCAGCGCCTACACCCGGAGGCTCCCCCGTGCCCTGGTGAACGACGCAGAGCAGTACCGGAATATTCGACAAGAGCGGCGGGAGACATTAAACGTTCCCGTTGATTCCCTTAACGAGATGGGCTTCCGTAAGACAATCCTGCCAAGTACCCACCAGGGATCCGACCGCTGGATGCACCAGATGTACAAAGACTCTATGGCCCTGGTCTCGCATTTCCGCGTACCAACGTTCTTCATTACTATGACTGCCAATCCCAAGTGGTCTGAAGTCCGCAGCAAGCTGAGGAACGGTCAGGGGCCGATGGACAGATCTGACATCGTTGCTCGGGTATTCAACGTGAAAGCCCACGCGCTTATTAAGGATATTTGCGAAGCAGGAATGCTCGGGAAGTGCGTTGCGAGGTGCTGGCGGGTGGAATACCAGAAACGAGGCCACCCACACCTACACCTCCTGGTCTGGATCGACAAGCCCAGCCTGCCAGATACTGTGGACGCTGTGGACAGTCTCATCCTTGCCGAAAGACCGGGCAAAGACCAGGACCCGAATGGAATCTTAGCACCACTGGTAGAAGAGTTCATGACGCATGGGCCGCGCGTAAATGGAGACGAAAAGAAGCCGTGCATGGATAAGGGGAAGTTTCGGGACGCAGGGAAGTGCGCACGGGGTTTCCCGTGCGACTGGAAGGAAGACACGGAGATGGGCGAAGGCTATCCACAGTACCGGAGGCGAGACGACGGCCAGACTTGGTACGAACAGCATAGGAGAACGAACAACTTGCGGAGCAGAACTCGAAACTGGATGCTTACTTCAGCTACAACCGCGACCTGAACAATCCCAAAGCCGGCCTCTTCACATACCGCGAGATGCCTGCGCATACGACGTGGAAATCGAATAAGAAGCAGTGGATCGACCGCAAGAATAGGGCGACGGCAATCGGACGGTTGGACATGCCCACTAATTGCAAGGGGGAGCTGTTCGCGATGTGCAAGATGCTGCAGCACCGCCGTGGGGCCCGGTCCTTCGAGGACCTGTTGACTGTGGTAGGGGCAGAGCTATCGCTGGCGCTGCAGGCGTTCGTCGTCTACGGACAGCCAACTCTTCAGCCTTAGACTTGGCGTCACGCAGCTCTTCAAGGATCTTGTCACCTGGATCATCAACAGTAGCCTCGCCGAGAGCGACAGCACGGGCTCAGCGAATCAGCACAGAGTTTGCTACTGGCAGATGTTTCTTTGGATCGTTTGCTCCATCGATATAGCACGAGCCGTTGCCATAATGTCGGCAAGCCTGATTGCTACAAGCCCAAGCCTTGACAATATCCATCGACTCGGCGTTGCGAGCTCTTAGCGCTTCTGTGTCAGCAGATAGCGTGTTAAGCTGCACTGTTGTAGCGGTCTTGCGGACTGTTGGGGGCGCGACTGAACTTCGTGCTGGAGGCTCAACTTCGACAATAACGTGAACCTGTGGACCAGCACGGCCAGCTTGAACCCAGCGCGATAAACGACTCGATATTGCTGGCCATAAGCCGTCATCTTCGAGGCTGTAGTTGTACGCCTCAGCAGCCGGACAACGCTCATATCAAGCCACCAAGCGAGTGCGCAATTGCACGAGCTTCTCGCGCTGCAGAGTCTTCATTATCCAGTCCTTTATCTCTTGTAGAGGCTCGGCGTCACTCAGCCTCTCGAGTGTAGTGTTTACTACGGTCGTCTTGCCGTAGACAACGGACAATTTGATATCATATTGGAACGGCTCGGGCTCCGCATACTCCAGCTCTTCATCAGACTCCGGCCTCTCAATATTGTCTCTCGTCTTGGCACTCTTTAGCGCGGACTCGAGGCTGCGAGCCGTCTTCTTCGGTTTGTTGGAAAGTGGTAGAATGAGATTGGAAATCAAGTGGCAACAGACATTCATTTGCCTTCTATGCTTACACATACAGTCGTTTATAGAACCTTCTAGATGAGGAAGTATTTGTATATATAGCCAGTCTTTACCCAGCTAGACAGACAATCAATCATTCACTTTGAGGACTCAGCTATCCGATTGATTCACAAATCCCAACAGTTATGAGCCCGGAAGCAGCGCACATCTGAGCACACGCTGGAATATTCGAGAATACCCCGGAGCCAAGAACTCACTAGTCCTAAAAAGGAAGTTTTCCGCAACGACAACACCTCTTGCTTAATAAAGAAGAGCTTGGATCTACTGGCAATTACGCAGCACCAGAGCGACGTACTGCTACAGAATCAGACGACTGTATAGAACAGGGTCCCCTGGATCTAGCGATATCAAAATCACAACGATCCAATCGATATTAGCAAAGTCATTAAATACCAAAGATGGATGACTTTGTTAAGGAAACTAAGGCGTCTAGCCGCCTCCCTGAGCTAAACAAGGATAACTGGCTCGAATGGAGTGATCTTCTAAAGGACATACTGGAGTCCAAAGACCTACTTACCTCCATAGAGGGCGTTACAACCGTACCAGCGACGAATAGCGAGAAATCAGAAACAAGGATAAGGGACGCTAAAGCTAGGGCTATTATCAAGACGACAGCAGGCCCTAGCTACCGCGTACACCTTCTAGGGCTTTCTAGCGCTAAAGAATGCTTTGAGAAGCTACGAGGAGTTTGCGAGACTACTAGCGAAGAGCGAGTACAAACTCTACTATCGACATTTTACGGAATAAAGTTTACAACTTCGATCGATATTACAGCGTCTAAGTTGACTATGATTCAGAATCAAGTCAAAGTCCTAAGTAAGGACGAAGCGCCCACCGACACGGCAAAGAAAACTATACTCCTAAAGAGCCTAGGAGAGGAATATAAGTCTACGACTTTCGCCTTAAAAGCAGCTGGACTTTCGAAGCTATCGTTTGACGATATAGTCCAACGCCTTAAGGAAACCGAATACGGGCTTGAAGAGAGCGAAGAGGTTCTCGCCCGAGCCACCGCAGCTAACTATCGATTGAGGGAATCGAATAGATCGAAGGAATCTAAAGAATCAAAGGATTCTAAGCAGAAGTCTAAGAATGACAAGAGATGCTTCTATTGTAAGAAGCTAGGACACTTTATTAGCGAATGTCGTACTCGGATTGCAAAAGAGGCTACANTGTTGGAAAGTGGTAGAATGAGATTGGAAATCAAGTGGCAACAGACATTCATTTGCCTTCTATGCTTACACATACAGTCGTTTATAGAACCTTCTAGATGAGGAAGTATTTGTATATATAGCCAGTCTTTACCCAGCTAGACAGACAATCAATCACTCATTTAAGGACTCAGCTATCCGATTGATTCACAAATCCCAACAGTTATGAGCCCGGAAGCAGCGCACATCTGAGCACACGCTGGAATATTCGAGAATACCCCGGAGCCTCTTAAGAACTCACTAGTCCTAGAAAGGAAGTTTTCCGCAACGACAACACCTCTTGCTTGATAAAGAAGAGCTTGGATCCGCTAGCAATTACGCAGCACCAGAGCGACGTACCACTACAGAATCAGACGACTGTATAGAACAGGGTCCCCTGGATCTAGCGATATCAAAATCACAACGATTAAATCGATATTAGCAAAGTCATTAAACACCAAAGATGGATGACTTTGTTAAGGAAACTAAGGCGTCTAGCCGCCTCCCTGAGCTAAACAAGGATAACTGGCTCGAATGGAGTGATCTTCTAAAGGACATACTCGAGTCCAAAGACCTACTTACCTCCATAGAGGGCGTTACAACTGTACCAGCGACGAATAGCGAGAAATCAGAAACAAGGATAAGGGACGCTAAAGCTAGGGCTATTATCAAGACGACAGCAGGCCCTAGCTACCGAGTACACCTTCTAGGGCTTTCTAGCGCTAAAGAGTGCTTTGAGAAGCTACGAGGAGTTTGCGAGACTACTAGCGAAGAGCGAGTACAAACTCTACTATCGACGTTTTACGGAATGAAGTTTACAACTTCGATCGATATTACAGCGTCTAAGTTGACTATGATTCAGAATCAAGTCAAAGTCCTAAGTAAGGACGAAGCGCCCACCGACACAGCAAAGAAAACTATACTCCTAAAGAGCCTAGGAGAGGAATATAAGTCTACGACTTTCGCCTTAAAAGCAGCTGGACTTTCGAAGCTATCGTTTGACGATATAGTCCAACGCCTTAAGGAAACCGAATACGGGCTTGAAGAGAGCAAAGAGGTTCTCGCCCGAGCCACCGCAGCCAACTATCGATTGAGGGAATCGAATAGATCGAAGGAATCTAAAGAATCAAAGGATTCTAAGCAGAAGTCTAAGAATGACAAGAGATGCTTCTATTGTAAGAAGCTAGGACACTTTATTAGCGAATGTCGTACTCGGATTGCAAAAGAGGCTACTAAGCCTAAGGACGAAGCTAGGACAGTTAAAGCAGAGGCTTGGACTGTTATAGCTACTACAGAAAAGGACCTTAAATCACCGGACTGGGTCCTAGACTCCGGATGCTCGCAACACATCACCTTTGATAAGCCAAAGTTCGTACGCCTTAGTGAACAGGGCGGTATAGTAACAATGGCTGACGGCAAAGAGCTACCTATTGCTGGTAAAGGAACGGTTGAAGTTGAGCTTGCTACAAAGGTAGTACAGCTGTCTGACGTACTCTACGTCCCAAACATCGGATACAACCTCCTCTCGATTACCCAGCTTGCTGATAAAGGTATATCGACTCTATTCAGTAGAGAGAAAGCTGAAATCCGCCGAAATGGAAGCCTCTTAGCTACGAGCTATAGGCGAGGACGCTCGTACGTCCTACAAGAGTCGACATCTGCTCGGCTAGTTACTACAAAGACAAAAGAGTCTAAGGAAAACTCTATACTTTGGCACCGCCGCCTTGGACATCCTGGGAACGATAAGCTTGTTATAGCCGCTCGAGGGCTTTCGGGGCTCCCTACGCTATTCCCTATTAGCGAGCTTTGTGAGACTTGTGAGCTATCAAAAGCCACTCGACTACAAAGTAGGCAACCAACTGAGAGAGCTTCTACGCCTCTTGCTAGAGTCTACATCGACTTTTGGGGCCCATATAAACATAAGACCCTCGCCGGAAACCGATATATGCTTACTATTACTGACGACTGTACCCGGAAAAGCTGGATTGAGCTAAAAAAGAAAAGAGACGAGGTATACAACCGCCTACAACGCTGGCGGCCTATAGCTGAACAAGAGAGTGGCGAAAAGCTAAAAGCTATTCGAATTGATAACGCTAAAGAGTTTCTCAAACTTAAGGACTTATTTGAGGACGTACAAATCGAAACAACTACTCCATATACGCCAGAACAAAATGGCGTAGCAGAGAGACAAAATCGTACACTTACTACCTTAGCAAGATCGTTATTAGGCTCTGCTAGACTCCCAAAATTTCTT
>NHNV01000147.1:0-28108 GCA_002785995.1 Mycosphaerelloides madeirae | reverse complement strand
TTTTTCTATCTCTGTGAACAGGTGGAAGTGAAGAAGAATCCTCCTCTTGCAAGGGTGTAGTGAACAAGCCAGTTCCCTGTTGTGGTGCCGGTGATATCCGACACATATGAAACAACACCATGTAAGCACTTCCGCATCACTTCTTACACCGCCTTCGATAGAGTATTCTGTTGAGCTAAGTACTCAACAGGCACGTTTTGTGGGCGCCTGAAACGGCGTAGCGGAAGAGGCAGGACGAGACGGTCGTAGCGTGAGCTCGACACTGAAGCTTTCAAGGATCTTAGGTACTCCCCGTCCCTAGCAAGCTTGGGGGACTCTTCCCGGTGTAGGCCTCTTCCTGTGGTTGCTTCGGCGATGTCGAAGACAAGTAACGCTCGGCTGTCCCAACTCAAGCGGCTTCATTCGCTCATAGATCTGCCATTGTACCTATTCCGCAGATCTGGATGGCCGTGCTGCTTCCATGTAGTGAGATGTGCAAGAAGCTTGTTGGGAAGTCTTTTCATTCGACAGACTGACTTTGCTTTTTGCCATATGGAACAAGATGGCTGATGTTTGATGTCTCTAAGTCCCGGCACTGCGTACGACTCGCTTAACTTACGTCGCGAGCTGCATTTTGGCATCGCTGGTGCAGTTCTCGCTATATTTGTCACGTTGTGCATCAGATCCATCTTTGCTGGCTTGGCTGATCAAGGCTGTAGCAGCCGATGAGGTCTTCCTGTACCAGATCGAGACGAGCCTCTGTCAACACAAAGAGCCAAACAGATGAGTCTCCGTATTGGATGGAGCAGGCTGGGCACTCTCCGTCTCACACATAATGTGGCCATGTTTGAAGACCATCGACGATGATAAGTAAAGGCGCAGGACATTTTATCTTCAATGGCACCCTTCTCGTTCGTCAAGAATCCAGTATGAACGGCTTCTTCACAGACCTTCCGTTCAAATAAGTATGATCCTGTTGTTCGATCGTTGCAACAATGGCGTGAAGAACATCATTCTTCACGATGCTTTAGATATATCGGTAGCACCTGCAGCCAGCAATATCTGCATCACCTTCCTGTGACCTCCTTCAAAAGCCGCAGCAAACGCATTGCCGCCGAATCCTCCCTGAGCGTTGACATCTGCTCCTGCGTCTAACAGCCTCTGCACCACCCTCCCTTTGCCTGTACGGGATGCCGCTTGTAGCGCATTGCTATACTGTCCTCCTAGGGCGTTCACATACGCTCCCCTATCTAGTAGGATCTGTACCACCCTTTCGTGGCCCATAAGTGACGCAGCCTGTAGCGCGCTGCCATGCTGTCCTCCCTGAGCGTTGATATCCGCTCCTGCGTCTATTAGTATCTGCACCACCTTCTTGTGGCCCTTACATGACGCCGTCTGTAGCGCATTTCCTAGCATCCCTCCTTGAGCATTGACCTTCGCCCCCTGGGCTATTAGTATCTGTACCATTTTCTCGTGGCCTTGGTCGGACGCAGCCTGTAGCGCAGAACCATAGATCCCTCCCTGAGCGTTGATGTCCGCTCTATTATCTATTAGTATCTGCACCACCTTCTCGTGGCCTCGTTCCAATGCCGCTTGTAGCGCATTGCCGTAGAATCCTCCCTGAGCGTTGATCTTCGCTCCTGCGTCTAACAACATCTGTACCACCTTCTCGTCGCCATAAAGTGACGCCGCCTGTAGCGCGTTCCCGTAAAGCCCTCCCTGATCCTTGACCTCCGCTCTGCTCTGAAGCAGCTTATCTACTAGAGACTGCAACCCTAAAAGGCTTGCATAGTACAGGGCCGATCCAACTTTTCTTGGTTCGCGGAACGAATGGTCCCCAAATTCTGGCTGGTATGCTCGGAGCCAGTCGCGTAACGTGGCCTCAGTGCAGAGAAACTCCACCTCTCGGGTGACTGAACCGGCCTCCTGAAGGGCGCTGTGGTGAAACCACGACTCGGCCACGTATTCGAGGAGTGGGAACGTTGTAAGATCCTGCCTCGTCGACAGCTTGTCCTGACTACAACTGTAGTACGTGAGGTACACTAAGCAGCTTTGGGAGAGGATCCTGTGCTCCCTACTGCACATTAGATGGAACTCCACGGCGCTGCTTTCGAGGATGCGCGGCGATTCGAGGTATTCTTTTACAGAGAAGTGCGCCAGCCGGACCTTGGTGTGCCTACCGAACTTCTGACGACGATAGGCGAGCTTCACGTTATCCTTTCCTCGATCTTCTACAAGGGTAATGAGTTCGGCCAGGATCTCCAGTACGTCTTCCAATTTGATTCGATCCTCTTTCTCTACGTGTCCTTCCGCCTCCAAGTCAATGGCGGTCGCGTCGACGAGTTCGCCTAAGCTGAGAGGAGACTTGGCATATGCCAGCCATCGAAGCAGCTTCAGAGCATCTGTGCTTGCCTTATGGTCAAGTTTGTCGAGTATTCGTTGATAAGTCTCATCCAGAGTCGCGGGAAGCGTGTTCAATGCCTCTGTAATGGCACTACGTCTTGCGGCCTTCAACTTCTTCAGCTCCTGCAGCTGGCAGTACGCCCATCGGAACCTGTATGACAGTGGTGGGTCAGAATTTGCGACTAATCTGAAGCAAGAAGCTACTGTCTCACATGCCATCTGCCTTTGCAGATATCGTCTCCCCAATGAGCGTCTTCGTCTGCTCATCTAGACGAGACAGCCTATGGTCACGCGTCAAGCTAATCGAGACATACAGACGGTTGTCTGCGTTCACGGATAGTGTGGCGAGAGGCATCGCTTCCGAATCCAGCGCTGCCATTGATGTGCGGATCTCCGGCAGCTCACGGCTCGTTGCTAGAATCTTAACATGTGGTGATCTTTGTGACAGTCTGGTCAAGCACTCGAGCATCCTGTACCGCGCATCTGCACTCTCAGAGCACTCATCGAGCGCATCAATTAGCAAAAATACCTCGTCGTATCCCTCGAAGCACGAGACAAGGATCTTCTCGATCTCCTCAGGTCCTGGCAGGCTTCGATTCGATCTATCGTACATCTGTCGAAGCATTGACAAAGCTGGTTCCTTCCAGCCTAGCTGCGCGACCAAGGAGCGAAGCAGATCGAGAAGGCGCTGCTTCCTATCATCTGAGAAGGAGAAATAGAAGTACGCGTAACCAGCGTTCGAACGGTGTTGGCAATACTCCTTCACGTCTTGAATAGCTGTAGAGCAAAGGATCGTCTTTCCGCATCCTGCGTTTCCGTACATCCACAGGTGATGCTCCCCAGCTGACTTCCATCTTTGATACTGACCGGAGTTGATTAGCCACGCCCCAGTCCCAAATTCGTGCAGGCTGCGGGCCAGATCGTGGCTGGTAGCCAACAGATCAGCTGGCGAAAGCCACTCTGCAATGTTGCGGAAGCGGTCGGCTTGCTGCGCAGCGAGATTGTCTTTGTAGTTGATGGCTGCTAGGAGACGTTGCCTTGCTCCTTTGTGCTTTTCTCCATAGTTAGCACCGGGAGCCACATTGAAGATGCCATACAGAGCATATGACATGTCCTCCTCGCGAGTCGTTTTCCTGCCTTCAACCCACTTCAGTCTCTCGTCAACACTGAGGCCTAGGCTTGTGTTGAAGTCGTATAGAACGTGCTCTGGTATCCCTGTGATTCTGGCGATGTCTTTTTCAAGTCTGACTTCGATAGGAGCCATGATCTTGCTGTGGTCTAGATCTCCCTTGCTTCCGATCACTTGCCAGCTCTTCGTTACGAAGACGATCTGCTGTGGGGCGAGCAGCTCTTGCAGGGTCCAGCCTCGCTTGAACCACTCGCTCTTCTCAAAGCTGCTCTTGTCCGTGACCGACTCAACACCTGCAAGATATGCGACGCACAACTCCGCCCTACGATACCACTCAAACATTAAGTTGATCGCTTCTGACAGTTCCGCAGCGCTGGTCTTGTCAATGCAGCAAGTGTCGATCCATAGCCATTCCACAGACGGCGGGACGTAATCCGTGACATATTGTGCGAACGCTTCAATCTTCTTGTACCCGTCCTTGTTCAGATTTCGCTGTTCTTTTACTTCTTGCAATGTTACTTCGGTACCATCAAGCCATCGGTGTGATAAGATTGCGTATTTGGGCCGCGGTAGCTCGTGATCCTGGAACTCGCGGAACTCGAATGGTCGGCGTCTGCTGTGGAGGAGTCGCATTTTTCGAGAGTCGTCGCATTACCGGTGCAGTAGACGTCTTGCAAGCTTCACTTTGACGAACAAATAAATGGAAAAGAAGGAAGGTGGCTTGGACCTGCGTTTGAGCAATCAGACTGATGGCTGTGCCGCATCTCAGAGCTGCGCCCAGCCGCGCCTGTGGCGAAGGCGGCCTGTGACGAAGGCGGCCTATTACGGTATGTGACTTGCTGTGCACTATGGAGAAGGTGCGTACATACTCAATTGGCGTTTAGATTAGGATGAGATGCCCCAGAGTCGGCATCTTTATAGACAGACAATGCTCACTTGTTGCGAATCGGCAAGCCGATCTACCGGATCGCATCCAACATCCATGCTTCCATTTTTAGCACTCCTGGCTTATGCAGGCGATCCGTGACAAGTGCCGATATTGAACCGATAGACGAGATAGCCGAGCCCCAACTCCATCTGCCCTGGCTGCGTAGCAGCTTGACTCTCTACCGCGATACCTCAGTACGCCGGCCTCTTCAACACCAGACTGGCCGTACAAGCATCGATCACATCATCGCCGTCACCGCTGCCCGTCCTGCTACCGCCATGGATCTCACGCCAACCCCGCCCGCAGATCATCTGCTGCTTCGTCTTGCGACACATCGCTTTATCACCACCCACCCTCACCCGCACCCTAGGACGTTGGCTACCTGCGATGATCACGGCGTGCAACGCTGCTTCCTCAGTCGAGAGCGCGGATGTTTCCTCGCTTAGGAATATCGCTTGGCAGTACTCTCTACTCATCGACATTATCTCAGTCTCCTGTCGCGAATCCTTGCTACGCCGCCCGCTCCGCTTCGCAGACGCATCCCTCTTTCACCTGATCGCTCGCACGCTGGAAGCAGCCACTTATGGCTTGCAGAGAGGCATACATCACACGTTTTCGAGACCGAGTTCTTGCTCTTGGCGATGAGGACTTCGCGGCGGCGACAGCAACGCATGCAAAGGCACGCTAGGATGGAGCGCGGCTGAGGCGTCGGCTTGCGAGGGATCGACGGGATGAAGAGGTCGTCGAAGAAGAGGAGGCATTTTTGGACTAGGAAGAGGATATCCTGGAAGCAGAACAAGCTTTTACGCCATCGGCATCGCCACCGGCGCGACTGGGTTTTCTGAAATCAGTCAAACTACAATACGACACTAAATTGCACTCTCTTATTGTGGACAGCAATGGCCATCGGCGCCACAGCACTGATTACAACCATTACCTGGTCAGAACGTGTACGCTGCTTCGAACAGTACAGCGGCCGGACTCCAGCCCCCGCGTAGACAGATCCTGTCGCTTATATCAGATTGTATACTATGCATCTTACAACGTATACATCCTTACAGTGTGGACGACCTGGGATAATTTTCCTGGCTCCGAACTCTCCGCAGTCTCTGTAGCCATAACAACGCACATGACTTGTGCCAAAGAACGGAACAGCTTATGCAGGAAATGCTCCTAGCATTACCGAAGCTCATTCCAGCGCCTCGAATTATAGGCACCATCCCCTCCTTTTCCCTACTCTACAATATGCTAAGCTGCGAAATTCTCGAAGATTCCGCCTAACTCTTGACAGCCTCATGAGCTTCGTCCAGGGCTTTCTCGACGTCTTCCTTCGTACCGTCTTTCTTCACAAGGAGAGTTGTCATAACAGCATGCGTACCACCGTTGGCTTGTCTCCATCTCTTTATAGAGGAAGGGATATCGTCCCCAGCATTGGGCTGCACATTGAATTTGTGATACTCTTCGCCCTCTTGAGCGACAACTCCGTCGTAGTCATAACGAACCCCGATCTGTGATTGGGCTTGAGATCCAGAAGGGAAAGCCGTCTTTCCACGGGCGACTTTAGGCTGCGTAAACTTCGTAAAATTGTTGCCTTCCACCGCTTTCTTGCCGGCGTCGCGGAGAACCTTCTTCATAGTTTTGAGTTGTCTGTCCAGGAAAGTTAGTCACGATTTGCCGGCTGAGCTTTGGTGCTAGTGATTGTACCGCCGAGGACGTAGGAAGTGTCTGGATAATTGATTCGTGGTGGTGGTCTGAGCAATAGAGTCCGTTTGAGAGCCTATTCACAAGAGCTTGTCATCACTATATACCACCTGAAGCGCCAGAAGGGGCGCGGAGAGGGCCGAGTGAGGCGCGAGCTTGTTCAAGTTGCGACACGACACATGTTGCTGTCACCCATTGTGAGCGCGCGATGTCCGATTGTATTTGCAGCGCCAGTGAGAGCATGTGCCTCATTGGTCCGTAAATCCTCGATCAGAAAGAGGCTGCCGCGCCGATGGCACAGCCGCGGCGTATCGCTGAAAGGCATGCATGAAGACGCGCAAATGTCAGTCTAGCTGGACAAATCTGTTACGCTAAGGCAGCGAAGCCTGTTTGATCGCTGATGATCGTGCCTGATACAAGAGGGAGTTGGTGATTTGCTGGCGCCATCAAATCGGATCACGGGAGATGTTCGATATGCGAATAGTCGAGGCGGTCCGAGACCGCGCCGCATTCTTCGTGCCTTAGGCCACAAAAGCTCTCCCGCTTACTCTCTATCGCAACGGCGACAACAACGCGTTCGAGCTGACAATCTGATTTCTGTCATGCTCCTCGGTCGCTCATTGTACCAGCCCGCCTCTTACGCTCGTGGATCGACACTGTCAGGACACTATCCTCGTACAAGCACCCTCGCCTGGCCGGTCAAATGCCAGACACGTCGCGGCATGAGCTCCAGAGACTGGACAAGCCCAGAATCTACGCTTTTCCGATACACTTCTGGACGATGGGTGTAGGTATCTAGTGACTTGAGCGATGTCATTACCCGTACGCTGATAACAGCGTAGCTACAATGAGCTCAAGCGTCTGGAAGAACGACGACGGATATTTGATGTCGAGCAGCTCCTTCGACTTGCCGCAAAAGCCGTTTCCCGCCATCCTCCGGACGTGCTCGATATCCAAAAATTGGGCGAAGGCTCTGCTAACCGCGCTTTTGTCATCCAATTCAAAGATGGCTTCAAACTGGTGGCACGAATCCCTTTTCCCTTCATCCAACCAAGAGGTTTGTCCGTTGCCAGCGAGGCAGCGACCATGACCTTTCTTCGTGCCCAAGGTGTGCCCGTACCCAAAATCTTTGGATACTCCGCTTCTACGGAAAATCCTGCCGGGACAGAATACATCTTCATGGAATTCTGTCCGGGGCAGAACCTGAGCGAGGTTTGGGACGATGTGGGGGAGCAGGACTGCAACCGCTTAATCGCCGGCTTGGCTCGTCTGGAGGCATCACTATCTTCCATCTGCCTGCCGGCAAGCGGCAGCCTCTATTTCGGCAGAGATTTACCTGCAGGCTCGAATCGAGTGCCCATATGTCCTAAAGAAGCGGATGACGCGGATTCCATGTACGTCGGTCCTACGACAGATCTGCGCTTCTGGTTTGGGAAGAGAAGCCGTCTACATACCGACCGAGGGCCATGTGAGTTGTGCGCCACATCCATTGCGAAGCGTCGAGGACACTGATCATGGCCAGTCTTCGACTCGGTAGCTGTGATGAATGCTGGCGCTATCAAGGAGATGCGATACCTCGAATTGCATGGCCGGCCACTCCTCCCGTTCAATCGCTTGCAGAGAGAGACATTCCGCTTTGAGAGACAATCGCCCTGGGTCCATCGCGATAGTCTGGATAAGTATCTTCGAATTTCTGGGGATCTAATTCCTCGCAGTAAAGTCCTCAACTCCCCTGTCTTGTGTCATCCTGACCTTCGGCCAAGCAATATATTCATTTCGGAGGACTTTGAGATTACTGGGCTCATCGATTGGCAGTCTAGCACAGCACTTCCGCTGTTCCTCAACTCTGGCATTCCGGATTTTCTCAACTCGCCAGCTCTCCGCGACGTTTATACAGCCTTAACAGAACGTGAAAATCCAGCACACTTCGAAGCGCTGTCTCATGCCTTCGCATTCGGCCGGCAAAAAATCCATCGTCTGTCGGGCGACCCCTGGCAGGGCGACAACGTTCCCCTACGCTCCAGTCTAATTTTTGTCTCACAGCAATGGCGCAACATTTCTATCGATCCGGCAATCCCCTGCCCAATCTCGTTCACGGCAGAAGATGAGAGCGAATGTCTCCGTTTGGACGACGCCGAGCGAGAGGGTGTGCAGGATCTAGAAGATTTTAAGGAAGCGGTCGGCATCGGGCCCGAGGGCTGGGTATCTCTGGAGAATTATGAGGCAGCTCAAGAAGCTATTGCGAGATTGAAAGCGCTATGTTTGGAGCAGGTCGGGACTGATAAGGAAAGGACAGCGATTCAAGAGCACTGGGTTTTTGATGATATGGACGAAGACGAGTACCTCTAAGAGGTTTTTATCACTGCAAGACCGCAAACTCAACTGGTGCCACACCGGCAAGCAGAATGGGCAGCTTGTCGTTGTGGGTTGAGCTTTGTTCATTTCAGGTCGAAGCTCCTGGGGACATTATCACACCTCCCCTGCGGCCCTAGTCACACATCTTGCGGCAGCTAGCGCTCCTCTTGAAGCGGAGTCAAGTGTTGACATTAACAATCAGCAGCATATGCGCAAAAAGTCATGTGTGCAACTGTGTTTGAAGTTTTCACCATGAGCCGCGACGAGGACCTTGAGAAAAGTCAGGAACCAAGGACACTCGGCGAACAAGGTCGATGTTGCAATGACGAAACCTCGAATGATTGCACACACCTCGAAAAGCGAATGGTTCGGGACTGACCTTTTCTTATATGCCGCATGATTACCACAGGAGTTGTGAACCCCAAGAGCCTAACTCATTCCTTCAAGACCTTGCGCTTGTTTGACCAAGATGCTGAAGCAATTTGCCACTTATCTTGATGTGCTGGCAATATTTTCCACCCTATTCTCTCCAGAACGTCTACCATTGCAGGTGCTGGATAGCCGACGTAAGATCGTATGACTGTCTTTTCCAATGTCGAGATTGCCTTCAGCTGCTCATCAAAGGACGAAAGCAGTTTCTCAATTGAGGTAAGAGTACGGTCATCGCACTCAGCCAGTATCCGTCCGTCCTTTCCGCTTGCGTAAAGCTCCAGCGTAGTAAGACCAGTGCAATACTTATGCAAGACGTGTAATCGTCGAAGCTCTCGGCCTGGTAGCTCCATTGCATGTGCCCAGTCCTGCACGGATGGAAAATTGACGCAGATGTGAGTCAACAGGCCAGCGTTATGCGAGCCTATACCAGTGAAAAACATATTCAGCAGCGCCTCTTGCTCGTCAGCTGTGCTGAGAAAGCTGAAAGTGTTCTGACCGTACAGCACAGCCGCAGCATCCGAATGTATCTTGCGGGTTGTTCGCAGCAGCGCGCTCCACCTGGGAGGCTTCTCTGGCGCAAATAATTAGATAGGACCTCCATGCTCTTGAAAAATGTGCAGCTCGTGAGGCACTACGAGGACCGGCTCGAAAATGGCACGAAGGACTTTGGTTGGCAGTGTTTGTATGCCCTGTCCGTGCGAAGAAGCAGGTGCTTGTGAGTTGTGGCTTGCGGAAGTCATGTCGGTTGTATGGAGGTTGCGTAATAGACGATTCCTCGAGGTGAAAGAAGCTCGCTGGCAATGTTTTTGTCGGGAGCGCGGCCTCGCAGGAGCTCTGATGCATATGTCTTCTTCGGATGGAGCGCCTGTGATGGATAGAAACTGTCGAGTGATGTCGTGCTTCTGATAGACTAAGAAGGTCATTGCCGTCCAAGTACTTTGCCGCGATCAGGCGCCAGTGGCTAGATGCTCGACTTCAGAACCGTACGGCCCAACAAGGTGTGTGATGCAGCACGGATAAGGCGGTGCGGGGTTACCGGGATTAAGATATCATTCTGGCTCAGCCACGAGCCGAAATCACCACTATCAATGTCCCTTCCGTGACACTCGTCCCACCTGCCATTTGGCCCAAACCCGTACGCTTGAACATGTGCGCTGCTCGCTCCTCTCTACAGGATGGAAGTTTTCGGCGCAAATTCCGCAGTCGTCTTGCTCGACTCTGGAGGAAGGATGGCACAGCCGTTGACTTGCCAGATCATGCACGGCCTGATGCAAGGATGTGTGTTTCCGCGTCAGCGATGGAAGCGTCAGACACTAGATCACGATCAGAAGCGGCATTTGCTTACCTCGTCGCTGCGGTAGATCCCTACCGCTTGTTTCGCAAGTCAGGCCCGCTTCGGTACAACGGAGTGTCGCAGCACCCTCCTCCAGATCTTCTGACACAGGGAACGAAGGAGTGCCGAGCTCAATGCTCTTAGAGTCTGTTCACAGACGAGATGGCGGACAACAAGTTGGGAGTCGCTCCAGTTCGATGAGTCAAGTGGAGATCGGTGATGCTGCTTAGGACGTTTGCTCCTCTGCCTTCCGTGAGGCAGTCGCGAGTATTGGCAAGGACGTTGAGATGACCATCTTACAGGGGAAATCCATTGAGCAGATCTTGAAACACCTTGAGGAGCTGGACAAGGACGTGACACAGGAGTCGATGTTCCTGCGTGGGGTGAAGTATTTGCGCAAAATTCAGGACCCGCTTGAGAGATTCAAGCTGGCCCTGGATTTGACAAGTCCTCTAGCAGGCTTTGACCCTACTGCAAAAATGGTATTTGGGGTCGTAACCGGGGTTACTGCAGTGAGTCCGCCTTGACAGTCTGATAGATCCACTGCACGTTTGTTGGCAAGGAAGATATGCAGCAGCTGATCCCACATATTAGATGGCTATCAGCTTTGCAAGTGCTGATCATGAACTCGCTAAACGCATTGGTGAAATGCTGCAACAGATGTCATATATCGACGAATGCGACACCCTCGGACAGCGAGTTGATACGCAGAACATCCACAAGGTATTCTCCCTTCTTTGACAAACGAGGCCAACCTAATCACTACCAGGCACTAGTATCTGTGTACGGCAAAATACTCGAATTCTATGTTGTCTGCTACGAAATTCTCACAAGAAAGGGAATAAAACTTGTACTCAAGATGGCGCTCGGGAACAATCGACTCCCGGAAGTCGTTGAAGACTTTCTAAAGCACGCAGACTTCCTACACAAGACAGTGCAAAATGCCGTTATGGACATTGTAAACGACATTAGACTTATGCTGTATGATCAACAGAGTATGACCTCTAACTTGATTAACTGCACTCGTATACTGACCTCTGTGTAGTTGCCAGATGGCTCGGGACAGATAAGGTCAAACAACAGAGTGAATTTCATGCTTCTCTCAGCGATTCGAGAGCTGCCAATTCTTGCGACTTTTTCCTCAAGCTCGGAAATTTCGCCCAATGGTACGATGGCACGGGACCCTCGCAGCTCGTAGTCTTTGGCGACATGTGCATTGGCAAAAGCGTAACGGCGGCGTTCGTGGTGGATGAATTGCTTCAGCGAAGATCATCCCCCGTACCACGCCACCTGGTCTGTTATCACTATTGTCAAGACGACAACACTGGTAACATAACTTACATACTCTCGGTCCTCGTATTGTCGATTCTAGAGCAGCTTCCTGGGCTCAAAAAAACATTCCATGACTGGCACCAGCATCAGCAGTCTTCGGGCAATATCGAGCCATTGAGTGATTTCAGAAAATTCGGGGAGTTCTTCAGAGACCTTGTCGAGTCACTCAGTCGGCCTATTTTCATCGTAGTCGACGGTCTGGACGAATGCAGTAAAAAGAGTCGTGCCAATCTGCTCCGATTGTTGGCGGATTCGTTCGCATCAAGTTCGAATGCGAAATTCATCCTGTTCTCGCGCTACGACAAAGAGATCACGGAGTCTTTCCGTCAGAAATTGACGATAAATCTCACCTCTGATGTGGAGAGAGACCGTACGATCGCGACGCATAGCGTGGAAAAGCATTTGGGATTTCTCGTGCCTTCCATGAAAGAAATGGTAATCGAAAACTTGTCTCGCATGTCAAGAGGAAGCGCTGTATGGACAGCAATGATCGTCAAACTCCTGGAAAGTCAGCGAAAGGAGCGCCTGGTCAGATGCGGCAGTTCTGGGAACGATTACCTATGCCGTTGCAGCTTTCCAAGTTGTACGATATGCTGCTTGCGCGATGCACGGCGGGCGACCGGGAGAATCTGCTTCTCGCACGGGCTGCCTTGAAAGTCCTCGCCACGAGCAGTCGACCGCTGTCTCTCCAGGAACTAGCTTGGGCCGCTGCACTCGCCACAGCTCCAGCAGATTTACACAGCATTGCCGCTCTTGCTGAGTTTGTCGATCAAGAACGTATCGTTGCGCTGATTGGCCCATTCATCTCCTTAAGTGAGTTCGACGGTATTGAAACGGGCTCAGTGAGGCTCGTGCACCAATCCGTACGGGAATTCGTCGCTTCGGGCATCACCTTGAGACCGCTGAGCTCTTCGAGTGACATTTCTACCGAAGCTCCAGAGTTTGGCAAAACTGTGCAGCTAACCTCAAGCCTGAATGTCTTTATTTTGGACATATGTATGAGGTATCTCTCTATGGACGAAATTGACCGGACTACTCTGTTCTCCCGTGAACAATTGGCAATTGAAGAATTGCCTGAAGAAGTGGACCTTTTCGAGGACAAATATGACACCTCTGAGTACACCACACACTGTTCCTGGGAAGAATGGGAGAACAATATGATTCGATACGATCCGACAGACCGAGGATTTGCAGGATTTTTTGCTTACGCATCGTGCTTTTGGATTGACCATTGACGATCTATCGACATTGCAGATACCCAGGGCTTGAAACGAATCGAGGCTCTTTGCACAGCCGGGTCGCTGCGTTTCCATAATTGGACACAACAAAATTGCCGCCCGGGCTGTGTCGTGCGAGCCCGATTCGACTTTGACAGCAGTCAATATGATCCTCTAGGCATTACATCACTTTATGGATCCGATGACACCCTTCGCAATATGATCCACTTCTCGGACCTCAGCTCCTCGGCTTTTCTTCCGAACTCAGGCATTGTCGCAGCAGAGCAGATACTTCGTTGGGGCAGACTGCAAAGCCACAAGATACTAATTTGCGCGGATAAGGACAAGCTCTCGCTTCCAGGAATTCCCTTCTGGGAGCTTGTATTGGAGCATTGGAGAGACAGCAATTGGCATCAAAACGAGTGGGACCAGGTGTTTGCATTACTTGACCATATGTCTAGCACATTGCTTGCAGACAACTGCGCAAGCGAGGTCTTGTGTTTGGCGGCTACAGCTGGCTGTATGCCTCTACTCAAACGTCTGGTATCTTGGGCTCGGCGTGATGCACAGTCACGGATGGAAGCACTTTTCAGCAACAAAAGTCAACAGGAATTTGCAAGGCTTGGTAAAGCGTTACATCTTTCTGTTGGCGAGGCTGTCCGAAGCAACCATATTGATACAGTCGAATTCTTGTTGAACCAGGATGGCATCGAGTCCCATTTACACCACGTGAATGCGCACGGCGAAACGGTCCTGCACCTCGCGTCCGTTCATTGCAACCCCAGGATAATTCGCTCTTTGATGCCTCAGGTACAAGATATTAGAGGTCATTTAGACAACAACGGAGACTCTGCCCTCATGCGAATAATTCTGAGCACTGCAAACAGCGAGGATCGTACCGAGTCTGCCCAGATCCTGATCGGCACATCCTCTTCTCGCGATACAGCGAGGTGGCTTGGTGACGGCGGGAAATTGCTGGATATCGCTGTACAGACTGAGAATGTTGAGATGTGCATGATCTTGATCAGGACAGGTATTGCGAATCCAACAGAAGCGCTTGCACACACTGCTGAAGGTGTGACTCAAAGTCCAGTGAGACATTGACCATATCCTGTTGACTCGGAAACGGACTAGCAAATATTGGCGTGTGTGTCAACCTACCACGGTAGCTTCAAGGAGCTCATATATATTAATGGCACTGCGCTACTTAAATGATTAACAGTCTACAGATCGGATGACCGTTCGCAACCTTACGCACTCACTAACAACTATCACGACTTACCTTATATTTTGTCCGTTATGGATTCTACGTCGAAGACCGAGAATTTTATCCAATATGCTTTCAACAATAAGCAGCTTTTGCGGGAAGCCTTGATCGCCGCTGGGAGTCCGGAACAAAAGAAGGTTAAAACTGACCATGATGGAGGAAATAAGGCTCTCGCGTTGGTTGGCGACGCTATACTTCGCCTTGTCTTGGTTGACTTGTGGTATGAAGGAACGACCAGCCGTAGTAAGTCAACATGATTGTGTCGTGTAAGCTCGTACACTAAACCTACGCAACAGGAGAGTGCGAGGCGAAGGTGCAGCGACTCGCTTGCAATGACCATCTTTTCTCCCGCGGCAAAGGGCTCCTAGAGCCCGAAATATCCGGTCATCCAGCGCAAAAAGGGATGATACCACGGGTGACTCTGGCGAGTACGGTCGAAGCGATCATTGGTGGCGCATGGTATGATTCGGCAAAGGATTACGCCACGGTGAAGCGGATTGTGACAAACGCAATCGGGCAAGGTGAATTGAACTTTTAGATTGGCGACAAACGTATCATTCTGTGGTGGAATCTACTTGGAAAAGGCGAATGTTGTCGCAGCCACCTACTCACACTCGTTTAGTTTCAAAGTACCATTTCAAGGTATCACTTTTATTCAACATCGGTGCCGTTCCTTCGGAAAGCAGATATTCCTCGTAATGGCTGGACATCGTCTCTATCTGACGAAAATGATATCTGCGACATTCGACCGGCTGCCTCTGATAAAAAGAATCGCGTCCGCAGGCAGCATGTGAGAGTTTACCTCTCCCAGGTCTCGCATAATCCCCGAATTATGAACCAGTCTTGAAATCCTATTCGGGCATAGGATGAAGCAGATGAACGTGACCGCAAATATATATTCAGACTCAAAAATTCAGGTTCAGTCACTGTTTATGTAGGTCAGATTTCTTACGACACAACCAACCTCTTCGGCTCTTGCTTGAATGGATGCCCTACGATCCCGGCTTCGCGAATGTCGTACCTTGTAATCATTATAAATGTTTGCAGCAGCTTGCGACCAAGAATTGACCACAGGGACAAGTTGAACATGCAATTCTGTTAAAGTAGAAGCGCTAGGTATCGTCATTTCGCCTAGAGATCCTCAAACGGGTTCTGTGAATCAGTGGACTGTGTCAAGGTGTGGACGTGGTCGGGATACAGGACGTTGTACAAGCTATCTAAGAGTTGCCAAAGAGCAAGAAAACTAAGTGGTCAAATGCCAAGCCGACTCCCAATTGCCTCGGCTAAGTCTCTGCTTGACTTACTAATCCTATATGACTTGCACTCAAGCCAGATCCATGACAGACTGCTGCTCATATGCCGGGCTGGGTAGATGGATTGGAAGGCTCGCGACAGCAATACAATGCCGAGGAATCCTTCGAAGGTCAAATTTCCGGACCGGTCTCAGTTTTGGGCCGTTTCAGGGCCTCTTGCTGCTGCGCAGCTCTTATATCGCCTTGGCAGAAGTCGCGGAAGAGATCGATTCGTGACCGAGGAAGAGACTGTGGTATGGTATGACTAGATGCTGCAAGAGCTGTCGTAAGGTCTGCCACCAGGGCTGCTACAAGGGCTGCCGGAGCAGCGGGCGGGGCGGTTGAGACAGCTCATAGATGCATCCATCAGCCAATGAATTAAACGCTTAGTCAACCAACGTCGAAGTGACCAATGTCCTGCAGGTCCCGAACGCTTCGCCATGACAGTGAATAGCGGCGGCTCTGCAGCTGCTAGAAGTCCGCGTGCTCCTATTGATTCACTTCGGCGCGGAATGTTGGTAGCTGCATGAAGATTGCTCGTGTATGTGCAACAGGAGCGAAATCTAAGCGCTCTTTGTGTCAAGCGGCTGAGCGCTAGAGAGCATGTTCTGGCGGCTAGAACGGAGAGATATAGCCGGACCCAGCACCAACATACGTCCTATCACCTTACTCTCTCCATTCCCGGGTAAGGAACACAGTCTCCCGCCTAACGCTTTCCAAAAGCTTTTAACGTCGGCCACTTCTGTATTCTGTCGCGGCGCTTCACCAATCATGCCGTTAGGCAAGGATCGCCTCTATGTTGCGCTCTACGCGCGTGGCGGGCAGGCCAAGATGCCAGGACTCGAAGACACGTGGGAATTATCAAAGATCATTTTTGATATGAAAGACTGACGTCTCGTTCCAAGCTACCACTAGGCATTGATCATTGGGCCAAAGGACGAAACTTCAGAAGGCCGAGGGACGCGCTTACACACCAAAGAGAGACTGAAAGAAGATGGAACCATAGGATGGCAATTTGAAGAGAGGGAGATCCCGCTGATCGCCACGCAAATGATTCTCGTTCGGGTCTGCGTCGGGAAGATTGAGAAAAGTAATAAAGTCAAGGACATCTTAAGAAATGTTCCAGTCCGAGGTACTGTTCCGGGCTGGAACTGTGTGTACTGGGTCAGTGAGGCACTCAAGCTCCTGCACGATGAAGGCAAGGCTATGGGCACCAGTGAACTCGATTGGACTTACGTGAGGAACTCCACTATGGCGTACATAGAGAGGAAGAAGAACGAACACCGCTTTGACGGTCGGGGACGTTTTGATATGAGTAAGCCTGCAACATACGACCTCCTCGAAGGTACCGAGATTATTCCGTAGTAGAAATCGCCTGTTCTTTACTCATCATACGTCTCCAAAGTGAGCCTGTCTAAGTTGCTCCATTCTGAGCTCCTCAGGCCACGGCACCAGGAATTTGTCGATCTCTTCACGCCAGAATGTATTTCGAAAATTGACCTGGCATGCTGTCGTGTACTCCCAATAATACGGATACCAGCCAGCTGTTTCCCAGTCCACGATGCCGGTGATCTTGTCACCTTCTGCCATGATATTGAGACTACTCAAGTCGCCATGAGTAAACACAGGTAGCGGCCATTCTCGATTATGCAATTGTACCAATTCGTTAACAGCGGGCGGGAGAGCACTGGACTCAGCGCTGATACCGCCGCGAAGAAATTGGTGGAAGCCATCCGTGTTCTCAAATGGCCCAAAGTCAAGAGTCTTTCCAGGCAGTCGGCAGTCCCACAGTCGACCCCCATTGACGTTGGCAACGGCCGGGGAGGGAGGAGGAAGACTGCGCATGGTATTCACCATTTCTTTGAGCTGGAATAGTATCTTGGCCTGAGAAGCCGCCGACCTCGACTTCCATCCAGGTGTAAGACTTTCACCTTTCACTCTTTGCATTACGATGTATGTCCAGCCTTTGCGCGTAAAGGCGCAATATATTGCCGGCGCCGGAATGGAAGTATTACGCGCAATGAAGTCCATCGTCAACGCCTCTGGAAGGTGTCGCAGCGGACCATATTTAATACAAAGTCCTCTTGTTAGAAAGATGAGCATTCCTTGCCTTGGCCGAAAACGACCAACAAGTTTGATAGCTGCGAGCACCAAAAAGCGGTGAATCCAGGTATCATTGATAGACTGCGGACCATTGCAGGTTGAAGTCGTCATCCTCTGTTGTTCCATCTTGATGTGGCTGAAAAGAATCGACGTGTTCTAGTGTGAAATTCCGCTCTCCGGTCCGAGGATGTAGTCGCGCGAGTGACAGCAATCGCGGTCGACGGCTGCAAATCAAGTGCAGCGCAATTTTGCGTGGTGCGAGCGGTTGAGCTTTCTGCGGCATGCGTCTCGAGACTGTGTAGAGATATCGCGATACAGTCGGACCGATTGAGAGTGGGAAAATGTGCGTCTCTCTCTGTGTGTAGAGTCTGTGTGGAGATGTCTTTCTTTTCTCTGCATGCTGGGCGGTAGTGTTGAAGCTGAACGCTAGACCAAGATCAGCATAGCTGGAATTTAGAGTTGAACTGAGCCCACTAACTTGGTATCATCAAGTACAGCGTGTTATAACGTCTGTCCCAGCGTCCCGAGACACCATACGTGACGCGACATGCGTATAGTTCTCCGTACAAAACATTTCACGCTTGACCCAAAAGTGCTCTGATTCGGGCGTCAAGCCACATTGGCTTGTGCAATGGCGCAATGCTCTAATTAGAAGCTTCCATGCCAATAGAGGTGCCAGTCTACTCGGTCAGCGCAATCGGCCGTGTTTGATCACGAGTCCATGCATCAGCAGCAAAGAATGGACAGGTCTAGCCGTGTCTCTTCTAGGCCGTCCTCGGCGCGATTGGTCCACATCGCGTCGGCCTGGGGCAGCAGCGCCACGCGAGGAGGTTGCGCTTGCGGGGTCGGGTCCACCTCGCCGCTGGACATGATCATCACGATAAGATGTTTCGGGAGTCTCACGCCTGTCTGTCCAGATGGCGGCAGACATCTTGAAGAATTCCGCTGTTACAGCAGCAATAACGATCGCGGGTGAAGCACGGCCTATGCTTTCGGCAAAGCCGGCGAGTCGCGCCGATAATGTTAGCCCCGCGGCAGTAGACGCTCTCCGCGCGGATCTCGGCCTCGCAGAGAGGAAGTGCGGCTGCGCGAGGAAAGCGGCCGACGACCTCTGCCAAATTCCGATTCCTACAAAGGGAAATGCAAAGGTCGAAAAAGTGCTTAAGTGCCTGCTCGACCGCACGCAGATCGATCCCGCGCTGCACAGCGACCTTGAGGCGCTGGCGCGAGCAGTGCACTGTCACTGGCACAATAAGCAGGGCTTCATTACTGCTCGGGCAATCTCCTGGACTGATGCCTTTCCAGAGGGCGACACGCACGATCTGCGACCGCGAGTGGCTAGGGAGCTTCGGAAAATGTTCGGCGCAACGTCTACCCAATGCGCGGCGATGACCCTCGATGGCAAGCGGTGCAACAAGCGCACAGGTGGGAAGAAGGTGCAGACGGCCATTGCTGCCGCCAAACAGATCATGAACCCCGCGAATTATACTCACCCAGCGAAGCTCGAGGCACTGCTGCAGAGTCTGGATCAGTCGCGCTTCTGTCACCTCGCTCTTCACAAAGGCGATCCTGCAATCATTCAGAGCGCAAAGAAGTCGATCTTGGACCTCTACCCGTCCGCTATTGGGCTTGCTCTCAGCGGCTTTGAGCAGAGTAGGGAGACCCTCACGCGGAGATCACGACCAACGCTCGTGCACAGCGGTGCATCCACACCCGACGCATTCGAAAACGAAGCTTCCCTGCAAGTCTGGCGCGCTCAGACGCCGTTATTGCAGCGCTCGCCATCGCCAGAGCCGGGTCTTACCTGTTTCGTGAACGTCGGCTTCGACACCACGCCGCTCGCGATCGTGGAGCGGAGCACAGCAGAGCCTGACCTGGACGCAATACGTAAGATCCTGCTAGCACCCCTCGACGCGAAGAGCGACGTCAAGTCGGGCGTCGTGTACTGCTACGCGGTCGCAGGAAACCCAAACATGGTCAAGATTGGCTTCACGACGCGCGCGGTCAAAGACAGGCACGACGAGTGGGAGTTTGATTGCAATCGACTTGTTAAAAGTCTATATCCTTCCGGGCATGGGCCTGGCATCAACGTAGCGCATGCCGGGCGGGTGGAGTCGCTGTGCCATGCAGAGCTGATGCCGCACAGCGTGAAGGTTGAGTGCAGCGCCTGCATCAAACAGCACCGAGAATGGTTCGAGGTCAACGCGAAGACCGCCATCGCCACGATTAGCAAATGGTCGCGCTGGATGGACAAGAATCCATATGTTAAAGGACGAGATAGCGCGTGGGAGCTCAAGAGCGAGTGGCGGCGGGAAGTCGCAAAAATGCAGGACTTTCTCGCAGGCCTCGCGCCTCGCTGAGCCGCCCATGACTGTCGGACAGTTTGCACCTGTCCAGCTCTGTTTACAAGATCTGCTGGATCTTCGCGAGCGCAGCAGCCTCCTGAACACAGATCGGCGCATTCATTCTGACGGGTGGAGCTGGGTACGTTATGTAGAAAGCGCGGAGCCGAGTATATGCATTACATCGCCACAGCGGTGCTTTCCGCACTTAAGTCTAGGGTAGTGCCCAGGCACCCGGTGATAGGGTGTACGGTGTATTAGATGACATTTAATTTTCAATTTCTAGCACGTAGTATCTTGGGAGGGACACACCGCTCGACTACGGTATACCATTTCAATGTCTCGGCACGGGGGTCGTCCCGCCACGTAGGGACAGAGATTACTAAGATGGAATGGGCATCAACACCAAATACATGGCGGTCTTTGATAAATCTATCGAATACTGCTGGCTGACGGGACTAGCGCGAATAATTGAAACTTCAGCGCGCACGGCAAACTTAGCCTATGTTCTAAATCCCGGATTCAGAATCCCGGATCTGACAAGCGATCTTTTGCTTCCACGAGAAGCAATCTTGCGATCTTATTTCGACATGATATCGCCGCTCGAAACCGACAACTCTAGGTAGCGCTTCGCAGCATGGCTGCGCACTCGCTCCAACCACGACCGCTTCTTGCCCTTACCCTTGAAGTTCTGGCCCTCCTTGCAACCTTGTCCACGATGATCATGATCCATTTTCTTTGGGCCCCGAGCAGCCAGCTATTACACGCACTCACCATGGCTGCTCTGATTTGCAATCTGTTGATCACAGGTTTTCGAGTTCTTGTATTTCGGACCTGCAGACACGCGGACATTGAAATACTTGCGGCTGGATATTATATCGTTGCGATATGGGGGATGCTTTTTATCGTCTTTCGCTCCGTCTGCGAGCAGACTACGCTTTCCATACTGGTATGCTGCTTCAGCTCACTGAATGGATTTTGCTCAAAATTCACAGATTCGGAGCACATCTGTATTTAGCACAGTGTGTCACTTGGGCGCACATGCATTTCTTGAGCGCTTGGGGTCCTACCAACAGTTGTGTTGACTATTAGAGCTCTGGAGACGAATCCAAGACTTGAGAACCAGGGCGGATGCGATGTAGCGAGGAGGAGCGTGCGGAATAGGATCTACTTACACGGAGGAAGTTGACTCATCACTCTCAATATGCTGCGTTGAAGAGTGAGACCCAATGTCACTCCTCAGGCTTTCGTGCAGGTCACTGAGCGCCGGGAGATTCCTTTCCAGCTCCGCTCGCTGTTCTCTAGAATTCGATTGCCCGTCAAGAGTCGACATAAGACTATCATGACGTTCTCTGGATTGGGTAGAACGTCGGCAGCGCCTTTGGAGAGTGGAGTTCGCTTGCAAAAGATGGCGACTTGTTATCAGTTCTGCTTCGGTATCTATTCTGTGTGATAGGAAGTCTCATGAAAGCCAGCTTAAACTCTTCAAATCCTTCTTTTTCTCGGAGTCTTGGGAAGCATTCTCTCAGGCAGAGTGCCATCTGCTCGACCAAAGGGAGCTTCGAGTTGCTGCGCCTTCACCAAGAGCTGAGCCGGCCTCGGCAGTCCACTAATAGTCCGGTGTCTCGACGTAATTCCACAGAGAGTTATCCCAAAGTCATCGTCCTGATTTTGTATAGAAGATAACATATGCCTTCGAAAAGGCGGAGGTCTCTTCACCAGCCTCTCGACGCAGACGACTGCTTGTCCCAGGATTAGGAAGTAAGAAGATGTCGATTCAAGCCGGGCATAAAGTGCACGCCATCCGTTCTTGGGTAGAGGTAGTTGACAAAAGATGTGGCCGCTGCACGTTTAAGAGGTACCTTGCCATCGAGGTTTTTCGTCGAATTCGAAATAGAAGCACGATGCCATTGTAGAGTCAATGACGGGTTCGATCGGACAATGGTCGCGCATGTATTGCAAAGCCTTTTCCTCCAAGGTCTGCATCATTGAAACGTCATCCAGGGAAGGCAGTGGAACAGCCTGAAGTAGGTTCATTCGATGGAATCTATTACGATGGTTCTCGGAAAGACCATTGGAGAAAGTCTTCCATGCTCTTTTCCCGTCGAGACTATCCATGAAAGATTCGCAAATTCGGGCAAGGAATCGCTTCTGGACTGGAGACTGAGGTCCAACTTTAAAAGAGGATTCACGGGCTCCTGTCCCAAGAGAGAGAAGAAAGTCCGGTAGCGGCTTGTACGGCCACATGAAATTGACCTCCCATAATGCCAGATTGACAGGATTATTATGCTGTAGTTCGCCATCTTGAAACGTTCCTAGGGCTTTGAGAGCAACAGGTTTAACGAACCTGGCCACAGATTAACCATGCCTGCTCGTTAACAAGACTGCGAGAAAGCTTACCATGGAGCAGTTGAAATACACGCAGCTCTACTTTCTATTAGCGGCATCAAGACATCGTTGAGGGGAGACTGACGTTTCACCTAATCGCACATCATCGCCATACTTCTGCGCCCGAATCATGTCATAGCCTTTTCGAGAGTCAGTCATCCACGGCGAGCCGGGGGAATTTGGTTTCCACCTACTTGAGAATTCAGGGCGAATTCCACCGTTGTAGTTGGTAAGTATACAGGTTTGCGGCATTTTGGTGGCTGTTGTCGTAACAGCTACTCTTGTGCATCCATTCAAAGGGTTGAGCATTTGCACGTCTGGATCGAGAGCCGTGCGGAAAGCTTGCTGAATTGCTGTCGAACTGTATTGCCAATCCCAAAGGTACGAAGAAATGATTGAATAGAGCCGGCCAAGGACAGGTATCTGGGGGCAAGTCGGTCGGAAGGTGACTTGCGCGAGGTCAACAAATTTTTCAATACACTCAGCGAGTGACCATTGTTTAAGAAAAATGCCTATGACGATGAGGCCGCCTATCGTCTGTCAAAATTGCGTTTTGACTCAATAGCCACGAAATCGACGTACCAGAAGAGGTTCCACATGCAAAGTCAAAAAAATCATGAAGAGATGCACCCAGATATCGAAGACGAGTTTCCAGAGATCGAAGCGCGACAAGGGGGACGATGCCCTTGATTCCGCCCCCGTCCAGTGTAAGAACACGCATTCCAGCTGTTGGAGGCACAAAATGAAAGGTGTCTGATTTGTGCTGTACTCCACATAGCGGACAATGGGAAAGCTTTGAGGAGTACCGCTCGGTCAACACCTTCTGGCCCAATCTCTGAATACACAAATCGCAAATTGCGTGACCGCACTGTGAAACCTTTTCCGGGGTACTGTGTGCACAGCATAAGCCAGTTCTGCTCGATTTGATGGTGGCAGAGAAACGATGAAGGCTGGCAAGCCTCTCACGATGCACGTCCGCGGAATTTCGTCCCTCGATAGTAAGTTGACGATAGTCCTCCAAAAGTATCCGCGATAATATTTGGAGAAACTCATCGCACACAGCAGATTGCTTGTAATGGTCCGAATAGCTCTCACTACTCGATCTTTGTACACTCCTTCAAAAAGCCACATGACTGGAAACACTGTAGTATGCTCAGCTTGATGCTCTCCGAGGCGAAAAGGATATACGTACTGTGAGAGCCCGGAGGGTAGCTTTTGAAGACCATTGCAGATGATAGGAGAGGACATATGTAGTGAAGCAACCATGCCTGCGATGGCATCAATGCCAGCAGTTCTTTAAAGTGGCTTAGGAAATTTGGTCACAGAAACCAGCAGGTCAAGAGCTGCGAGCCAGAGAGAAAGACACTTCGTGGTCCATGGCGAATTGTTCCAGCAGAGCGGAAAGGAAGGCGTGTGTATGGGATGCGTTGAAAGAAGAGCCTAAGTAGGACCTAGCCTTCAGATATTCCTCTCGGATGTCGCATATTCGGCTGCGCACAATTTGAGCTTTGCCACGGGCATTCATATCCCTCTGTGAGCCGACCACCTGGATGCGTCTGAAGTGATGCTTGAAAGCGTCCCGAATATCCGGTCGGCATACAATGTCGTATCTCATTTGTAGAAGGTCGGCAACGGCCTCCAGAATGTTGCACCTACTTGCATGACTGTCGAAGTTCTCATCTGCGGTCTCCTCTACAACAAGCACGGTGGGTAACAGATGCTTGGGCAAATCGCATGCAGGCGGTAATGCGATTTGCTCCGCTAGAAGAGCTGCGACAGCTGTGAGTCCGCCGATGTCAGCTGCAAAGTAGCAAAGGGTATCGCAGAGCGTTCCCAGAACATGACTGCAAAGCAGATTGCCGACCCTTCTGCGTGTTAAGATTCCGGCTGTCGGACGGTTCCATTTCACCAGGTGTTTCTGCTGTGGTCCAGCCACACGGACACCGTTCTCGAGAGGCTCGCCAGGATGAGGGAGATCGTAATCGATGAATATCGTTGGCGACGGCGAACCAGCCATAGAAGGATCTGGCCATAGGTACGCTTGTCCATAGTGAGGCTTGCTCTTGCGAGAAGTCTGCATCAAGGTTTGTAAGGTGTGTGACTTTGTCTTTCCCCCGACCAATGCCGTCAGGATGGGAGCAGTCGTATGCGACAAGCGAAGAGCATGGTATGCCTCCTTGCATTCGAAAATAGTGATAGTTGCATCGCTGTGCACTATGTCGAGCCAAGGAGTGACTTCGACCGGCGAAGACATGCTTCAGCAAAGAATATTCTGGTTACTCTGTGCGGTTTGGTATTGCCGATGAGAGCACAAGGCTCTAAATGGCGGATTGGACCGCAGTGAGTGTGGGTTTCGGCAAGCATGCAATTGGAAAACGGAAAGCCTTGCAGCCGCCGGGCCAGCCACCCAGCGGCTAACTTGATCGTGGAAGATGCGATACGTCCAGGCAAGAGAAAACAAAGAGACCGTTGCAACTGCTGCTTGTCAATGTGATGGGTGTCCGCAATGGGTAGTCTCTACGACGGCTTGCAATGCTTGGGTCTGGCCCGTGTTGATTTGGCCAATCTTAATTTCGACCATTCTGGCTTGCCGTCGACTTTTGCATGGCACAGTCAACGCGCGGCCTTGGGCAAAAACGTGTCGCGGTTGATCAAGGTGTTCGAGCTCGAGGGATGCCAGCGCACGAGCACCGAATCTCACGTGATAGATGCCATTGTCGCGGACGAGCATGCGCACGCTCTCAAACAGAGATCCTTGCCTCAACGACTTCCTGCCTCCGCGGCTGCCTCGGCGGAGCGGATACCACACCTCCCAATATCAGCCAATTGCCTCACTGGTCTGCATCGCGTGCTTGCGGCGCAGCAGTTTTCTAGACGAACATGACCGGTGGTGGGTCGTGCGTTTGTTTCGGCCGGATCCGACGGCAAGTGCAGCAGCCATCAGGCGCGAGGAAATCTGGGAGAGCTTTGAAAACGAACAGAACTTCGCTGATGGAGGAATCTTCCGTAGAATCCGACTGTATCATCGTCAAGGCGACCCAGACGGTGAGATCAGGTGGTGGGCAAGATTAACGGAGACTAAGCGGAAAGACTTACGACAGCTGCTGAAAAAGCATGGCTTTGCCGAAGTGTTTGATGCCATGCTGCCGTGGCCAGGCATGTGGTATCCAATAAGGATCGGCGCCTTCCATCGTCTCCTCACGATGAAGTGCGATGAGGTACGTCCACCGTTCTTGCTCAAACACAGCCAACACTTAGAAGATCGACAGGCATTGCTTTCTTATCTCAAGCACATCGTCGACGTGTTCTGATTTTAGCCTCGTCGAGCCCTGCCCCAAGCCGCCGTTCCAACGTGACTTCATCCCTGTCGGCCTTCCTACCCACTTCTACTAGAGGCTACGAGGTTACGAGGCTATATAATTGCAACAACTTGCGTAGCTAGGAACGCAGACTTGTCAAATACTCTCATCCTATCTTACGCTTACTATTGTCGCTATGGCCGTCAGCCGCAGGAGCCGACAGAAACAACCGAAGCAGAGGAAGCCTACTTGCTTCTAAGTAGATTCCGGCGGCAGTGAGGGACCTCCTGCGTTTCACTATGCCGACACGACCTTGAAAGCTGCGGCCGGGACTTGGACTCAATGGAGAAGCAAGCGACGGACCTCGTGTGCCTTCTAATGTCCACTAACGAGGAGCAGATTTTGCGACGAAAGCCAGCTCTCCAAGGACCCTGCAGACTTGAAGCGTGTGTTAACAGTCGGGGTCCTCCACAGGGTCTTGCATTGGCGCGTCAACAATTCCACAATTAAGTCTTTGTCATCGATTATGCAATTCGCCCGAACATGGAGGATAGCGTACAAGATGCAGGCTAATGAGCCTCTCGATCCGAGGTTCACTAGGGAGATGATATGTGTAAGCTCCTGGCGTGATTTTTTTAAGGGCTGGAAGGTTCGTAGACTGACTCCCGCAAGTACATCCAACGCCAGCTCCGCACCGAGTTCGACCTTGACAGTCGCCAAAAGGACAAGAGCGTATTCAACATTGACGATCTACTGGCGACCTTGTACTACCACTGGATTCGCTGCAGCGCGTGGTATGCAAGTGAGCGTCAGCGCATACAGCTGTCTTTGATGATCCTCCTTATTGTCTATACGGGCGCCCGACCATCTACTCTGATTCTCAACTCTCAGACGTGCAAGATCACTAACAAGCACCACGAAGTTTTCAACCCAGCCCGAACCACACACAATCCCAAATACGACAGTCTGAAATACAAGGACATTGAGATTTTCAAGGTTAGAGGGGAGAGTCGGGAGCAACATGTCCTGTTAATGAAGATCACTTATCGGCTGATGAAGGGTAGCCGCAACGCAGGCCTCGCGTCCGTTCATCCTAACCCTTCTACCTGCACCAGCTAACGCCTATTCCCAGGCCGAAATACACCTTCCATGAGCGCGACGATAACCTCGCGTTCTGCCCTATCTTGCATGTTCTAGCGCTCGCTTTCGCGGACCGAGCGTTTAAGAGTGAGTGGCTGAATGAGCCGGACGACCTCCACGCATCCAATGTCGACGACGCACGCGGCCTCTATGGTGTCCCTCTCGAATGGAAGCATGAAATGCTTGAAGTGCCGTTGTTTCGGCCCTCAACGTCTAGCCGGCAAATGTGGCGGTATGATGAGGCAAAAAATGCCAACCTTAGGCTCGGGCGGGGTGTAGGCTTCAAAGAGCCTTTCTGTTTTTACCAGGCGCGGCGAGGGGCTGGCGAAGCCATTGACGGTAAGTAAGGAACCCCGACCGATATCTATAGCCGATTGCCTTTCCTAACATTATCGCAGCACATGCCACATCCGCCGTCCGCAATCGGGTAATGGGCCATAGCCGAGCGGAGATTTTCGATAAGTACTATACCAACCAGACTGTTGCTGCCGACTGCCAATCGGCCTTCCTCGGTACACCGTCACGAGACTGCTTGTTGAAGCTGGCCACGCACATGAGCCTGACTTGCGATCCTCGCGCCCAGAGCGAGGTCCCGCAAGCCGCAAAGCGAGAAGTTAGCAGCCACCCTGACGTAGTAGAATCTGCTCTCGCGCTAGCGAAGGCCAAGAACGAGCTGCTCTCGCGGTGCGGTACGGTCAATAAGGGGAAGCAGATGGCGGAAGACTTGTATAAGGCGTATCAAGAAGCAAGGCGCGAAGTGAGAACCATAACGATAAAGACCGAGAGGATGCTATATCAGCGGAATTGGGATCAACACTTTGATTCTATCGGCACCCCAGAGATTAATCGTCAGCGCAGGGGTTGTTACATAACAGAGCTGGCGCCGGTGCCCTCTGGGTACAAATTTAAAGAGCGGGCCATCCTCGCCACCCTCTTGTGCCAAGAAAAGACGATGTAACCAAATTCGAGGAAGGCGAGATCTATCGACGACGGAAGATGGCATTGACTGCAATGACTAAGCTGGCTCATTGTTCGGGGGGACCACGGCAGCGAGCTGAACGAGGGCTGATCGACGACACGGCAATGCAGGTTCGCAAGGCCCCAGAGCCCCTTACGCCTACACATCTCGAAGGAAATCAGTGCCCCTGGTGCCTCTTCGACGACAGCCTGGCCCCCGAACATCGGAAGTATGCGTTCTTTAGTATCCATACACTCCGCACCCTCATCGAATCACACCACATCAAGGACAAGCACGCTATGTTGCCTCCAACTCCGTCTCATCTCACGGAACGATTCCGCTGCCCGTTCCGCAACTGCGAACAGGTCCTGGAGGGCGAGGACCACCTGAAGAACCAGTGAGCTTGTTGGTTCGGTTTGGTTTGGAATAGGGTGTCATTCCAATCCAAACCAAACTGCAGAGGGTGGGATTCCAGTGGTATTCCAATCCTAATGAGGCAATCCAAAACCA
>NHNV01000146.1:0-28495 GCA_002785995.1 Mycosphaerelloides madeirae | reverse complement strand
CACCTTCCTAATTAGTCAGTCAGCGGCCATTGGCGCTGTTGGATCTGGCCCAAATCCTTATTGGTTGGCGTGGTTGAGAGGGTAGATCCAAACCACGCCAAACCAACAAGCTCACTGCAGCAATCAGCAACGTTCATCTCAGTTTTGACGGTTGGACAAGCCCAAATAATTACTCAGTTATGAGTGTTTTTGCTCACTTCATTGATGCAGAAGGCATTCGACGAGTTCGCCTGCTAGCATTCAGAGGAACCCACGGTGCAAAATCAGCTGAGAATAAGGCAGAAGCACTATTAGCAGTGATTAAGAAGTATGCCCTAGAACAGCGGGTTGGATACCTTGTTTCTGACAATCGCAACACTAACGACTGTATTGTGGTTATCTTGATGAAGCAGCTCTTTCCACGAATGACACCGGCACAGCGAGAGGCCTGGAGACTGCGCTGCCTTAGCCACATCGCCAATCTGTGCGTAAGGGCGTTGTTGCTTGGCGCTGGGGCTGGCAAGGTACTGACTGTATTACAAGCCAAGATTGAAAAGGGAGCTCTTGAGGCTGAGGCAGCGTTCTGGGCGAAGCGTGGACCTGTTGGCATTAGTGAAGCGCCAGTTCCTGCAACACCGTTGGAACTAGCAGGAACTATTACACGTCAGTTCCAACGATTACTAGTAACTGGGTGGCTGGTTTTAGCGGCGTAGCGTGTAATCCACTTCCCCTTCTTCTTCATCCATGATAAAAAACAGTGCCAACTAGACCTGACAATGGCAAACAAGGCACTTCTGGAGTTTGGCTTCCATGTGGTCAAGCTGAGTAAATGCTAATAGTTGTAGAAACTACATGATCTGTTCCATAAATACCTCAAAAACCCTCAGAGTTGAAGACTCAACACTTTGCTGGATCCCAAATGTTAAAGATCATCAAAATCGTTATCTTCATCGGCTCCTCCATCTACCTCATTATTAAGCAGATAAGGTTGTAGAGCCGGAGGTGCTGAAAGTCAAACCACCATGCCTTTGCTGATGTGTAGGAGCTTTGGAAGGTAGGATTCTTCCACTATTGCTTAGGATTCTTACGTGCTTCTCGTGGTAAGGCTTCGTTCCATTGTTGTGTACTGTCAAAATCCTCCAGCCTTGTAGCAAGGTTTTTGAGTTCGGTATAGACTGTGTCTGCATATCCAGTGTATCCGGTAATACCTTCAGCTGTTTTAGCAGCCTCAACTTCGGCCAAGTAGTCTCTAATAATGCGCCAGTCATCAGAGTAGAGTGGAATGTTGCTATAAAGCTCGCGTTATAGTGGGTCTCCAAGGTACGCAATCGGATGAAGGGCATGGAGGGTGCTGCTATAACGCTGGTTCAACTGCCTGTACATCTCTTGCCGAGGGATGTTCCACTTCTTATCAAGCTTCAATTCTCTGATCTGCTCTTTTAGGCGACAGAAGGAAGGAGAAACCTCTGACATAGTAGACCTTTCTACTTTATAGCGTACTGTCTCTTCATATAGGGGCTTGAACAAGGACTGCAGCCAAGGTAGCGATTGCTAGAAGTCCTTATTCTTGGTAATCTGTTGAATCTCATCAAACTGCTCCTTATCCTGCCTCTATGTTAATGAATAAAATCCGGGAGCTAACAACAGGCCTTGATCGCAGGTTCCATTCTGATAAGGTAGGCGAGAAGGTCTATAAGACCTTGCTAGCGGGTATCAGCAGGAACTGATGGTTTCTATGGTTGCTAGATAACATTGGCCTTCCACTATGCGCAGAGGTGGGCCTGTGTAATACCATGAGTACGAATCCAGCGGACAAGACGCTTTGCCACTAAAATTCATTTTTTTAGAGCTGGATAACGCTGCCAGTCCTTTGCAACCAGATTAAGCCGATGGCAGATACATTCAAGGAGCTCAAGATGTGGATATCTGTCTTTCAGGAGAGTCCTACCGGCGTTGTTATCAGCAGCGCCATCAAGCATAATCGCAGATATGTGCTTAGAACCAATCTGTCATGGACTATGCCCTAAGCCAAGGGTCTATAAGACCAAAGACAGCGCTCTTGTTCTCGCTCTTCCTTCTGTAGCTTTGCAATCTGTTTCATACGTAGTAGCTAGTAAGCTGTGAATAACATTTGCATAGACCCTTACACAACCTGTCTGATATTAGCTAAATGACTGTAACTAGTAAGCAGCGAGGAGCACTAACCTCGTCAATTGCCGTTTCCTATATCTTATGGAGATTGACTGTATCCTGCTTCTTTATACCAAGGTCTTTGTAATCCAACATGCTGCTATGGTCATTAAAAACAATAAGCAGATTAAGGAGCTTCTCACTACGCAGGTTAGACCATCCATTACTAATAAGTGTACTATGCTGCTGCTTACGAGCTCGCTCAACAATCTTCGCTTTTTCAGACTCCACTTTCTCTGGTATTAGCTTTTCAGCAAGATTCTTGCGAGTTGGTGGTTTGTAGTTAAGGCTAATCTCCTTAAAGAGACCCAATATTAGCTCACTTTCACCAAGATCAAGTGTCAAGCCTTTCTGAGTAATAAGATCTCTCCATTTGCTGTCTAGAGCAGCACGTTTAGCAGCAGACACGGGTATCAGGTTATTATTAGCGTCAAACTCGTTCATTTTAGGAAGAGGTCGGAGCCGCTCCTTAAGCTCATCTAGTGCTTCATCGCAATAGAGGATATGTTTCGTGATTCGCTTAGTATCTTGTGTTCCTTTCTGCCCGTACTTAAGGCAGTATTTGCATGTTCCATTTAGGCACTGTTTGATCGTAGATTGTGAGAGTCCAGAGTGGTTAAGGAGGGACGCGGCCTGTTGATTCGATAATTGACTTATCCGTGTAGTCCTGCAATATGCTGCCTCTACGCGAGCCAGGTGAGCCATTCAGCTTCCTAAGAGGTTGCTGCTGCTGATTTTGTGAGGTGTTCTTTGCTCGTATTACAATAGGCTGTCGTAGTGTAGCCTCAATTATAGCATCTTCGTCGATCTCTGACATATTCATGTCCTGATCAATCTCGGTTTGTACAAAATTCACCTCTTTAGAATCCTCCTCTTCAGAATCCTCTGACCTAGCAGGCTGCTGGATAATAGCCGTAGGCAAGTCGCGTACAGTGTAGCTCTCCTATGCTCGTTTTGTGGCTGTTCGGACTTGCTTGCTTGGGGATAAGTCTGACAATGACTCTAGGGTTCGTGGAGGCGAAGTCGTCGAATTTGGAAGAGGAACTGCTGACCTTCGTGTGCGCGAATACCGTTCATTGAGTTGAAAGTCAGGCAGCAATGCACAAGCAGTCCTGACTCCTGCAGCTACTACTTCATAGTAGCAGCCCAAGTATGACGATCACTTTGTCATGTTGATCTTATGGATACCCAATAGGTGCCCAAAGCTCAAGATATATAGCACATTCACTACTCTCTCCTTTGTAGAAGAATCAATCAATTCAATTTCCTCCAGTTCCCTCCTGTTACGGGCACAGCCGCGGTAGGCTTACTGTCAGCCCCATAGAGAGCTGTGAAGCTACGCCTTGCATAGTTGCAAAGCGCACGTGACTAATCAGGCTGAGCAGGCTGAGCAAACTGAGCAGACTGAGCAGACTGAGCAGAACGTATCTCTTTTGTATATAGGCACATAGGAGAACAGGTCTTACACCTCGTTCTCAACTCATGTTACAACCTGACTGTTTGGAAATCACTTTCAACCAAACCCTCTGCCTCAAGCCTTCCTAAGTCATACATCAATCCAAGACTAAGGGTCGACCTGTGTTCAGTACTCACAGGTCCTCGTTCCAGTATCACTCGACGCTTCTACCCAGCCAAACCCTACGTGACTCTATCAGCAACCTCAGGCATTCGCCTTTGACGCAGGTCATAACACCTCCTCACATTTCAACTCATTGCTAGTAGGTAATGAATGGGATGGTCGATTTGGTACCAAAGATAGGAAGGGTGGGTCAGAGGATCCGTGGTCTAATGGCTGTGTACTGCCTTTTCCGCGCCCTTTCCCGCCTCCCCTTCTCTTTGCGCGTGCTAGCATAATATATACGTAGTTTGGTAGTCAATAGATGCAGTGTAGTAGTATGGGAGTGATTTATTCTTTTGTAAAGCAGTGTGAGGCGGATTTTAGCCAATGCTCTCAGTTCCACGGTAGTTCCTCGGGTTCCACTCTCAGTGGCTCGGTTCCAGCTGGAATTCACCTGGAACTGGAACTGAGGCTTAACACTAGTTGGCATGTTGCATAATATTGTCAAGTTCATTCGTAGTTCAGCGCAGCGGTTGGAGCGCTTTGTAGCGACTGTAAAGGGTGGTGATTTGCCCAAGTTCGATCATCTGAAGGTGAGTGCAGTGCGGGTCTATACCATTCGGATAAGCTTCCGATTGATGCGGAGTGCAGCCTGCTTTTTAGCCTCAGGCTCCCCATCCCCTTCCGGCACCTCCGCTTCTCCGCATCCATACCACTTTCTTCAAAACTTAACATCTTCTACAGCTTGTTTAAGCCAACGATACGCGTTGGAGCTCGACATATTACATGATCGCGCGTGCACCTGACGTTAAGGAGCGCATCAACCTGTTTATCACCCGCTGGCTCAAGGAAAACCCCCAGGAAAAGGCTCTCAAAATGAACAAACTGAAGCCTCAGCATTGGGCTTAATTAAACCGAATATACGATGCTTTGGCTACATTTGAGGTGGCAATAATCAACTCCCAAGGCAACCAGAAGACCCTTCTTGTATGACTAGTATCCTACCCTTGTTTTCAATGCTAGACACCATTAATGACTTCCAAACCGAGTTTCAGGCAGAGGCAGTGCAGGAACCTTCGTTTACATACATCTCTGAGTGTTGCAGTCATTATGGAAGAAGATTGAGAAGTACTACGCTCTCTGTAGCGAGATGCCAATAGTCTATGCTGCTATCTACCTTCATCCATGCCTCAAAAGTCACTGGTTTGAGAAGCAGCGAACACAAGGCTCATAGTCTGCCTAGGCCTTAGATGTTCGAGCTCTGGTCGACGATATTTGGTTGCAATACAAGGCTACACCCTTAGCAACACTGCTGTCACAAGCTTCACCTACTGAGGACAGTGTGCAAGACCGACTACGTGAACACAAGCGCTTGAAAATCAACGCAGGCAATGCTCCATTCGTTGTGGATGAACTGGAAGAGTACTTGAGCAGTGACCCAGTGCCTGACCCTCAGTGTGCTACTGGCTTATTCAAAAAGACTGTTCCACCCCTTGACGTTGTTCTTTGGTGATATCAACAACGACAGCAGTAGCCAAACCTCTCCAGAATGGCCTTTGACTGCTCGGCAATCCCCCTCATGAGTGACAACCCTAAGAGGTCATTCAGCAGTGGTAGGGACATGATAACCTACCCTTATTCACAGCTAGTAGGGGACATTATTGAAGCATGTGCTTTTTTTCGTAATGCCTACGGTCCACCAGTCAAAGCAAGGGCTGGAAGGGAAGTCATTACATCTGATAATGAGGCAGTTGTTGAGGCTCATTACAAGGCACCTGCACCACCAACAGTCTCATTTGGCATCTTAGTAGAAGACACAGAGGCTGGAGCATTATTTGCCTTCTCACAAGACTCATAGGCAACTGTTGGCGAAGATCTATACAGTTAATCAGAATCATTCACTTCATGGCTTACTGGATTCCCCTATTGGACCTGGCTAGCCACTGGCAGGCCACCAAATATTTCGTGGCTGGCTTGGATTCACCTCCTTAGCCAAGCCAAGCCAAGCCAACAAGCTCACTGGTCTCAGATGCTTGCGTTCCTTTCGTCGAGAGCTGTACTACTGTAGTGAGGTCCTCGTTAGTCCGACAACCCGCTATGACGAAGCAGGCTGCTGAAAAGAATGGCTAGATTTTGGAGTTTGGAGGACGAGTCACACTCCAAAGAAGACTCAGGACTTCGCCTGGAGACTCTAGCCGATCTAGTGTTATTGGACTCCCTTGCCGCTTCTTCTGCTCTTGTTGGAAATGTGACGTCCTCCGGCATCACCTTAACTCGACTGACAGGCATGAAGAGCAAGTCTTCTAGCCGGTACTTCTCATGGCTCGCGACGAGGACCTCGGTGCATTAGGTTCACTATCTGGCTGTCTTCGCTTTCGCTTGAGCGCTGGCTACTCCAATGGTGACGAACAACGCACTTTTCAGAGTTCTCGAATTTGGCTAATCAACATCCTTCGATGGGCAAGCGCTCTCTAGGTAAACGGTGGGCAGTCATTTCGATGTCACATGTGTGATTCTTATCGGTGTAGCACACCTTCGTGGTTGCCAGGCTGCTACGGCGTTGGAACGTAAGGGCAGCTTTCGAGAATTGGGGAACGAGGTTGGGGAGCAGGCTGTTCAGTGCTTGAACAAGATTCAAAGGAGAGATATCCTCTGGGCGGCGAAGCTGCAGTGAATGATTTGCAGCATGTTGGAGCTATACTACTTTCCTCTCTAGCTCCGGGTATTCATGTTTCCCAGCTGAATGATTGATGAACCGCCCAATATCCATCTGTCAGCATCTGCCGCATCGGTCAGTCATCCCCGCGAGACTGCACACTCGATACGAACCATACCATCCCTCTTAGGCACTTTGCTCCACCTAGATATGTTCCGTCAACATCTTCCCCAACGACTCCTTGACTTTCTTCTCAAACCGATTCGTGACCTGTTCAGGCTCGTCCTACTTGTGCTCCCACATGTGCATCCTAATCCCGAGGACGTCCATTACGCCATTCTTCCCCTTTTCTTGATGTCCCCTCGCCCCAGACAACCAACTGCTCTGCCATTGCATCAGCGCTAGTCGGAAGCGGCGACCAGAGAACGATCTTGAGGACTTGTAGATTCGGACAAATTTCATGCTTCTGTATGCTTCAGGGGCTTCTTCATCAAAGTGGTCCGTTCGGACGACGGTAAACTTCTGGAGGTGGATGTAGCGGACGAAATGGATCGATCGAGGCAGACTTCGTACGAAGTCTGGAACAGCCATGTTGTCCTTAGATGAAATCAGCATCCTACTACGTCGGGACAGGAGAAGCAGCTCGCACCATAACGAAGGTATTTTCTCTGTAGAGGATGGAGTTGTTTGTAAATGGTACGACTCGTGCGCGTGATGGCGAGATGATATTGCATTTCTCTGTCTGGATCCTTGTATCTTCGCATCACCCGAGTAAAAGCGGAGGATCCTATATAGAAGGGCTTGACGTACGGCCCCGGAGCGAGCAGGTATCTGTAGATGATGTTGCGAATCTCGAGAGGGAATTTGAGAAACGGAAGCGACTCTGGATCCACCTGATTTGCCTCCCTCGGTGGCTGCTCGCGCGTGGGTTTCAACTCGGTGGTGGGTTCCATGCGGCCTCCTATGTTTGTCGTAGTGATGGCGTGGGATGGTGTAGATGTGTTGCGGGTGTTTGAAGAAGTTCAACGTGAAGTTGAAAGTGCGATCGAACTTGGAGGCCAGCGCGAAGCTAATGTCGCAAATTCAATGAGGAAGGTTCGAATCGCCCGCTCGCATGTGACAGACCTTATCTTACCGACCAAAGTGAAGGAAGAATTCCACTATCTTTGCTTAAGCACTTCCCTTCACTTGAGCGCGCAAATGATGCGACATTTCTTACCAAGCCGTCTTTCAAAAGCAACTGCTTTCGCGGTTAAAATTTACCACTTACATTGCGAATCGAGGCTCCCACAGTCCCGGATCCGCCGAAAGCAGGCGATGAATAGGAAAGCGTATAAGTGGACGCATAGGAGGAGGAAGATGGAGAAAAATTGCGATCAAGAAGAGGTGGCGCTATTAGTAAGCGCATAATTGTCGAAAAGGGCTTCGGGCGCGAATGCCGTTTCGTCCTCCCCTTCTTTTCCTCGCCATCACGCCCAAACTCCAACATCAAATCATGACCTCATCTCACCAAAATAGATATGGGAATACCCAGCAGCGATGGACTTGTCAGAAGCTACAGGAGCTCTCGCTATTCTACCTTAACGGACGGCAGAAGCCTCCACCATGACTCCAACTTCCAAGTACTGCGAACTGCCCTTTTGAGGTTGCAATGCCATCAACATCAAGCCTGGAGGACATTTTGAATGTACATACAACGTCTTGCTCTTCAAAATCTGCTGAGGATCCGCACAAGCCATGTTTTGCTGCAATATGTCGCTGTCGGCCGAGGCATGCTCTATCGAGCAAGATTGGCCTCAACCATTAAAATCCAAGATGGGAATGACGGGAATGGCGGGGATGCAAGCACCGAATACAAAATCGACTTCACGACAGATGAAAGGAACACCTACGTACAACGCTTTACTGTTTCAATATTCCGTACGCCATGGCATCATCCGATGACCTACCATCTACTTCCAGCTCCCGCGCCGCGAGCATCTCCGCACCGCCAGCGCCACTCAAGGCCAAGGTCTCAAGTGCATGCGATTCTTGCAAGAGGCGCAAGGTAAAGTGTACAGGAACACAGCCTTGCGAGAAGTGCGTAGCTACGGGCGTTGCTTGCACGTACGGAAGCTCTGCGAGTCGGGTGAGAGAAACTATCGCCCAGAAAGAAGATCATTGTGTGCTAATTAAACGCAGTGAGTTCTACTTTCTGATACTGACAAACCAATGGTTCTGACCGAGAGACACTGTTAGAACGACTGCGGTGTCTTATACTCGTCATCTCGAAGAGAAGGTAGCGGAACTCCAGGCGCTTTTGAGGCAACAACATATGATCCAGAATGGTGTGTATCCTGGTTTCAACAGCTAGCACTCACACACTATCTAACGTCTTAGGTACTGCTATCGATCAATCTGTTGGCGGTGAGGAGATCCAAGGAAAGTCAAGAGATCGACTGGTCGACACTCTGACCGGGCACGAGGATGACTACGTTTTCATTTCATCGGGATCTGGATCCTCTGCGTACGTTTCACTATCCAACGTCCTAAGAATTGAGCTGATCCTCACGTCCCTAGTTTTCACGGAAGATTTGCCGGCCTCAGTGTGCTACGGACCGTCCGAGATCTCTGCACTATCGCCTCAGGAAGTCAAGATATGCCCTCTGGCCTAACTGGAAAAGCATTGGCGGAAGCTTTCGACTCCAATATGCTCGATCTTCCTGCATATAATCATATGGCTACTTTTGCCCTGCTGCCAGCCCGCGAGAGAGTTGACAGAATGGTCACGATCGCACTTGATAATGCTCTCAATTGTAAAGAGTGCCTCGACCGCCAACAGCTCACACAACGAATCACGCTCCTATACGATCGCGATCCCGAAGACTACACAGCCGGTGATAGACGTTGGCTCGGACTTGTTTATGCGCTGATGGCTCTTGGCCGACGACATGAGCCTGACGACAGTGAACCAGCAATGGATCCCCGAGCGCAGATGATTATTCTCAAAGGGCAAGTGATATGCTGGGTCGTTGTCATTGATGTTCTCTGACACTTTCCAGAGTCACTTACTTCAGAGCAGCTCGCTCTATTATCGACATGAGCGATGTCCATGATCTTGAATCAATCAGAAGTTTGATTGTGATGAGCAGCTACCTCATTTCAAGCGGAATGATATCCAAAGCCTACTCATGCCTATGTGTTGCGGTCTCTGCCTCCCTACGGCTGGGCCTCCACGTCGCCACGCCGTCCAAGGAGGTGTCTTTCACACCACAAGAATTGGCAGAAAGACGACAGGTATTTGGTGTGCTCAACATCATGGACACGTACGTCTCCAGCACACTTGGAATGCCAAACATCCTCCGCGACGCCGACCCACACCAAATGATCCCCGCCCCAGAAGGCGAAATGCACGATCTCGGCCACAGCTTCATCGCCCAGTATCCCCTATCGCCCATATCAGAGACCCTCCTCAGCGCTAAACTCTTCCAAATCCAAGCGCAAATCATCCAAGACCACTTCCCCACATCTCCATACTACCGCCTCAACAACCAAGGCAAGCACGAACTCGACCACAGCCGCATCGAAGAACTAGAACTTCGACTCAAAAACTGGCACCAAGACCTCCCCGAGATGTCTACCACCAATACCGTCCCCCACCGCGTCCTGCGCTCTCAACTCCTCCTTCGTTTCGCTTACACTAGCGTGCAAATATCCCTCTACCGTCCATTTCTGCACCATATTCTGACTCCCAACGATAACTACAAAGGTTACGCCTTCGCATCGGCATGTATCCAAGCTTCCATGCAAGCAATCTGGCTCATCGACTCGATGGATCGCCACAGCTATTTGCACGAAGCACAGTGGTTCAATATTTACAACCTCGCGCTTGCGGCGAGTTGCCTGCATCTATTCGTACTGGGGACGAAAGAAGGCCCTACGGTGGACGAGAGTCGGAATGCGGCGATCAGAGCGCAGGAGTTGTTAGGGAAATTGTCGCCGAGGAATTTATCGGCACGAAGATGTTTTGAGTCTCTGCAAACTTTGTCAGAGCGGGAAGAGGAAGGACTTGGAGAGGAGACCCCTGTGCCACCGAGTGAGATGTCGCCGCGTACGAGGTTTATGGTTGGGCTTGGGGTTGAGGAGTTTCTGGCTTGAAGGGCATGGAAGCTGGCTTTCACATGTCAATATACGCTAGAATTAGACTTTGTCAATTTTAGATCTTGAGGAAAAATGTGCTAGTCTCGGGGCCGCCATGATACTCAGACGATTGACTCGAGACTTTCTTGACCTTACTGTCCGCCCTTAGTGTGCACACCAGGCCGTGTACAAAGCGAGGCCTTCGGAACACGGAAGGCTGCTGCGATCCTTGCGATGCCTCATTCCTACCGAGATTTGTCGTCAAAGAACATAACAACACAAATCCGAACTTACACGAATGAGTATGTAAGCATCACACGCACGTCTCGCATATAATGTAGTGCCTCACACAAGCTGGGTTTGTGTCCGTCTGACGTGTCTCATAGTAGACGGATGCTCTGCACGGACTGAAATCGCAGTCGAAGCGCAATTCTCCTCGTGAACGAATCAGCATGTTTCGTCACATGCAATAAAACCTCGTCTTTCTGGGCTGCTGCGGCTGTATCTGCATAGATCTGAAATGCTGATTCACTCGTCAGGAAAAATGCGCTTCGGCTGGGTTCTTCTGGGCCGCTCATAGGGAAACCATCACTGCAGACCCTCCAATCCTCTTGCGGAAATGTCATAATAACTTAACCACAGTCAAGCTGTCAACACTTACATAGAGACACTGCTCCCATTGACGTCGCGAGTCTTAGCATTCAAAAGTTGAATACACAGTCGCAGAGCTCAACTCGACACTTCAATCCTCTTCCCCAACACAGCCCTCGCATCCACCGCACTCAGCGTCTCCAACCCTAACATCTCCAACGCCTTCCTTGCGCCCTCATTATCCTTGAAAACGAGTCTCTCCGCCTGCCACAAAGTCATCCTCTTGCTCTCAGTTTCCCTTTCAATAACCTCCCCATCCTCCTCCCACGCCTTTCCATCGTCATCTTCTTCATCCCCGGACCGACCAGGCAACTCCCTCTGCACTTCTCCCCGCACCGGCAGACTCAAAAGCGTCACGCCCTCCAATAGTCTCCGCATGCCGATTTGCGCTTGCCCGGATCCGATATAGTAGTCGATGCAGCCGCAGACGGCGCGCATGTCTGTTGTTAGTTGTGTTGCGCCCAAGGTTGAGAAGGTGGCTCTCGACATGAGGACGTATTCCCAGACGTAGTTTTCGATGATGTGGCAGACTTGTCTGGCAATTCTTCGAAGAGAAGCCTTTCCGAGCGCTTGCTTCAGGAAACCGAGGTATTCCTTTAGTGTACCGAGCGTCGGGTCGAGCTCTGCGGAAACCGTTTCCCCAGCGGCATTAGATGCGAGCGACGCCCAGCTTGCAATGCTCGAGTATGGTCTGAGTGCCTTGTTCAAGTCTTCTCGTAGCTTGATCAGCATGTACTCTTCGCTCTTCACCCGTAATTTACGGTAGCTGTTGGCCGTCTCGTCAAACAGCGCACCTTCTAACCCGCCGTCGGTTTCTATACCAAGCGCCGAACTGGTCTTCTGCTGTATCTCTTGCCAACTCCCCATGTTGCGGCTCGTTCGGCTGCCCTTGTTCTTGGACCGGAAGTCCAGCTCAGCCCAGAGCTCCAAGAAGAAGGCGTCGTCGCTCCAATCACGCATCGCGCGTTCGAGGTATTCCGCAGAACCGAATACTCTGCAAATCCGATCGAGGCCTTTGACGCCTAAGATTTTGGCTTGTTCCTCTTTCGACATTCCTTGCACTGTGCGGCCGATTGTCGTTGTGAGACCCTGGTAGGCTTCTAGAGCGGCTGCTAGTCTCTTGCGGTATCGATCGAAGATCTCGAGCTGGATGTCAATCAGGAATTTCACCTTGTGACTGAAACTTGACAAGTTGCGATAGCGTTCAGTGATTGTCTCGAGTACATCATTGATTCGAACAGCAGCTTTCGTTGGCTTTGTCGTGTCGTTTGGGAAGGCGTCAACGTCCAGGTCGCCGGCGTCGGGTGCCTCGATGATGGCATTGTATCGCTGGAGGGCAAAATCTCGTTCGCCTTCGAGCCAGCGTTGGAAGTATCCGCGGGTGTCCAATAGGAAGTATGAAAGTCCTCGCCAAGTTAGAGTCGGCGAGATCGGCGTGTATGCATAAGACTCCTGTAGGGTCAGATCGAACTGGAGAACTTGTTGTACGAGATGGCTGATCAATGCGGGCTGATCTGCTACTTGGCCGGCGACACTGTTCAGTTTGTTCTTCACCATTGGCATCAATGCCGTGATGAAAGCAGTCACAGCGTCAATGTATCCTGGTGTGAAGGCGAGATCGGAGCGGCGTAAGTGTCGTAGCAGGATTGGTTGAATATTGGTTTGCACAAAGTCCGAGTAATTCGCAATGAGGTCTGTGATGTGGTTGAGGAAGTACTCTGGTTTGTCAACGCGATTTGTAGGCTTGTTTCCTGAAAAGTGGTATGTGAAGCGCTGTTCCAAGGGGATAATGAGGACCTCGAAAGGTAGTAATGCTGGAGGGTCTGCAGCGGGATCGCGGTCCGGGTCGTGCTCTTGATCCTCGAGGTCTTGCTTCTGAAGATCTATCAGTCTTCCGATGTTTGCTGCCCATTCTCTCTCTAATGCCAGAGGAACCCTGTCTGTAAGCTTTGGCCAATTCATCTTTTTCAGGGTAGCTTGTAGGTTTTCCGAGAAAGCTGCCTCGATTGTCCGGCGGAGAGCGCGGACATTCGCAACGATGTGGTCAAGCAGGTGGGGAGCAGCTCCTTCTGCCGCATCTTGCAGCGGTCTCAGGCTGGTCACCAAATGTTGCAATCTCCTGTACGGCTCCAGCGCAGCGTCATCGCCTTTTCCAAGCTTGTAAACACACTCAGCTTTCAAGGTGTCTACATCGTTCAGCATCCCCACGTATCCCGCAGCAACGTCCAGCTTCCGGAGCATCCCCATGCTGGCCTCAAACTTTTGTACAGCATCGTCGCTAGTCTCAGATTGGGTGACTATAAGCAGGCGTCGATCGATGTCGTCCTGCTCTGACTGGAAGGCGTGGGCTTTTCGCTCGATGGCCTCGCGATGGGCTTGGGCGCTCGTGAGGGCGTCATTGTGTTCGCGACGGGCATCTTCCAGCTGGATGTCGTCAGCGATCCTATAGTGTGGACATATTGGGTATGCGCCTCACCTGTTTCTTCAGCAGCTCCTGTTGGGCCCTAACGCTGTTGAGGAGGGAATCGACAGAGTCCAAGTCGGCGGCTGACTGCAGCTTATCGTCGAGGAAGTCTTGCACACGCGTGTCCATCGTAGTAGCATTCAGTAGAGAAGTGGTGTCCTCAACACTCACTGTGCCTGAAGGACGAGAATGCTGCTCCTGCCACGTTCCCTGCGACGTTTGCAGGTTTTGCTCGATGCGGTCTAGCGTGGCACATGCAATCTTTGGAATAACAATCGCGCTAAAGATTGCGCTAACGAAAACGCGTGATCCCTGGCCCTTACCTCCCTCTGTTATGCACGTACGTGAGAGATTGTGACCTGTTCAATCGGACAGACAACAATTGATGACAGTCTTGTCAAACGCAGCTGCTCTGTTTGCTCGGAAGAAGAAGGCATGACTCCGGCTACTTGATCGAGGTGACTGACTTGACAGAAGCTGCCACTGCACCTCCTTCTTCACCTACACCTACCTGATCGTTCTCATCGTACTTCTTTCCTCGCGTCTTTGGGATTTCGATATCGTCTACGCACACTGATTTCACTCACCGACAGCGCCGACAGCAGCTCACCGCCCCACAACGCCACCTCGCCCGAGCAAACCGCCTCCTGCGTCAGTTCTTCCCTTCACCATGCACACACGTCTTCGCTTTTCCGCTGTGTAGGGAAACGCTGCGATTGCGCCACGTGGCAGTCTCGCCCGCCTTCCCGATGAGTGCTCCTTGATCCCCGGACACCCACTCCACCATGGACATCTTCGTGAGGGGAATTCCGGCTCATGCGACCGAGAAGCAATTCGAGTTCCAGGTTCGTGCTCCCCTCCACGAGTGCGGCGTTTTCTTGTATCACGCCGAAAAACATCGATACAAGTCTACTGGCAACATCACTGTTCTCGACCCTGCCGCCGGCCAACGCTTCCTCGACCGATATGGCAACAGTTCAGCCCTTCCCCCTCGCATGAGGCCCAAGGTACGATGGGGCCCGAGTGTCATCATCTTCGAAGAGGGTCGCAACAAACCCAGCGACTTTTCTTTGCAATCTCTACAATATGAGGCTTCTCAGCGAATCAGATCTGCCAGAACGGAAGCAAAGCCTGTCAAGCCAGCCTCCAACAAATCATCGAATCGATTCAATACGCTCGCTCTCGAGAATGGCTCGTGGGACTTCGCCGAGGATAGCGGTAAGCCAGATCAGCTCGTCTTCGTCACTCATTACACAGACATGCGGCCTGGCCAGGTCATACTTGGTGAGAGGCAAGCCATTATTATCCTGGGTGCCGAGGGTTCCGATCAATCTCGCATTGATCTCAACTACCACGAGTGCCTTGACATCAATATTGGCACATACGAAGATCGCTCTGTCACTTTTAGCATGAAAATCGCTCCGCGAATATACGAGATATCTGGAACTGAGGTCATGGCTGCTGCTTTTGCCAGCATGGGTCTGATCTCGCCAGGAGGAGCACGCATGCAGGTTCCGAGAAAAGTGCGTGTGCCTGCCATACCAACTACTGGCGACATTCATGCAAAGAAGGTTGGCACATGTTTTGCGTATCGCGTTGTCTTCAGCAATTCGACTCTGCTCTCCCATGTCCGAGCAATATTGCAGCGAACTGCAAAGTGTCCGATCAAGTCTCTTAAAACGACTATGCGCTACCCCGCGGAGCCTCTTGAATTCAGCTTCACCAAACTGAACTACGAGCTGATAGACCAGAGGAAGCCACTTCAGCTACGCTATCAGATTGATAGGTTGGCGAGGAATGGTATGATGGGACCCATCAGAGTACGTCAGCTGATTCCGAAGATTCTGGAGATCTCTCGCGACTACGGATTGGAAGCCGCGGTGCATGCTTTGAAGCTTTTCGGACGAGATATTAATGCTGAACCGCCGGGTCCCTGCGTGCAAGCCCATATCTATACTCTGTCAGCGCTTGAGGAGCTGTTGGAAGAACACGCAAATTCGTACAGCACTCACAGCGGAGACAATCCTTTCCAACTGGCGAAACGACACACGCACATCGAGTTGGTACGTAAAGTGGTCGTTACACCGGCCGGCATCTACCTGGAAGGTCCGGAGCCTGAACCGACGAATCGAGTCCTCCGACAGTACTCCACTAATGCCGACAATTTCATTAGAGTCGTGTTCCAAGATGAGGACGGTGGGCCGGTTCAATACGATCCCCGATCCGACCGAAGCCGTATCTATCACGAGAGATTCAAGGGTGTGCTTGATCGTGGGATCCCTATTTGCGGCCAAGTTTTCTCCTTCCTTGGCTTCTCACACTCTTCCCTACGGTCCGGATCTTGCTGGTTCATGGCGCCACTTGTCACCAAGGACGGCAGCTTAATATTCGCCGAGGGCGTTATTCAGAAGCTGGGTGACTTCACTCACATCAGAATACCTGCAAAATGTGCAGCCCGGATAGGACAGAATTTCACCGACACGAATGCCGCAGTTGAGGTGCGACCAGATCAAGTCGGGCACTTGCCTGATGTCACTCGAAATGGTCGCGACTTCAGCGATGGCGTGGGTACGATCTCATGGAAAATGCTTCGCAAGGTCTGGCGCGTGTATGGGACGAAGCGGCTGCTGAAGCCCACGGCTTTGCAAATTCGATTCCAAGGAGCCAAAGGCATGGTAGGTCTCGATCCTACACTTCTTGGTGAACGTCTTATGCTTCGAGACAGCATGAAGAAATACCACACGACCGCGACATGGCATCTGGAAATATGCGGCGCAGCCTTTAGCCCATTGCCTATGGTCCTGAACCGGCCCTTCATCACCCTCTTCGAAAACCTCGGAATCCCCTTGGAAGTGTTCATGAGTCTTCAGAATGATGCCATGGCAAAATTGCGGGCACGGACGGCATCTTCGATCAACACTGCAACATTGCTGGGTCATGCAGAGGGTGTCAAACCAACGAGAACGCCTCAGCTCATTCGCCATCTCGGCGAAATTGGCCTCGATTATCACCAGGATGACTTTTTGTATCAAGTGGTCGAGATGGTTGTGGCCTGTAGCGTCCGAGAGATCAAGTATCGGGGCCGTATCCCAATCAAGGAAGGTGTCACGCTCTATGGCATCATGGACGAGACTGGCTATCTCCAAGAAGGCGAGATCCTCGTGATCATAGAGAAAGTACGTGACGGAGGCAAGCAGATTCTCGTCAAAGACCATGTGGTTGTGACGCGCTCTCCAGCTCTGCATCCTGGGGATCTGCAAGTTGTCAAGGCTGTCGACGTCCCTGAGTCTTCCCCGCTCAGGGAGTTTTCGAACGTTGTGATATTCAGTCAGCATGGTGCAAGAGACATGCCCAGCCAGCTTGCCGGTGGTGACCTGGATGGAGACCTATTCAACGTGATCTGGATGGGAGCGATGATTCCGAACACCACATATCAGGCAGCCGATTACCCTCGAGCCGAAGCAGTGCAGCTCGATCGTGCCGTCACTCGCAAGGACATGTACGAATTCTTCGTGACTTTCATGGAGTCTGACCTCCTTGGTATGATATCCGCCAGGCATCTGCATCTCGCAGATCAGCGGCCCCTTGGAGTCCTTGATCCAGACTGCATCAAACTCGCGAGCCTGGCTTCGACAGCGGTGGATTTCTCAAAGACAGGCATTCCCGTGATGATGGAGGGGGCACCTCAGGCCAATCGATGTCGGCCAGACTTCATGGCGCCAAGTCCCCGGGTTGTCGTCCTCGGATCCGGGCATCTCGACTTCGAAGAGGAGGATCATCGAGACGATGAGGCCTTCGATGGCCTGGACGAGGAGCAACGTCCCATGAGATACTATGCAAGCCAACGGGCGCTCGGCCATTTATATCGTGCTATCGACGAGCGTCAATTCCTCAGCCACATACAGGCTGAGCACCGAACGGCAGCGAGGGCGGCTAAGAGCCGCCATCACGGTACTGATACTCTCCTGGACTTAGTGCTTCGATACGTCCTTCGATACGTAAAGGAGTACGGTATCATTTACAAGCACCACAAGTCGCTTGCTGCCGACATCCAAGGAAGCTACGAAGAGAGTCTTCTCAATGTCATGTACGACTACCAACCATCGGCGCGCTCACCGCTGTCGGAAGCCGAAGTTTTCGCCGGGCAGATCTTGGGCCGACAGGGTGGTGCCCAAGGCAAGCCATTGCGTGAGCTTTCCAAGGCCATGCGAGAGAGATTTGAGAATATCGTCGATTATAGCGTGATGCGCATTACGAAAGGTGATCAGGAAATGAAGAATGTTCGCGACGCTGGCGGAGATCTGGACGATTTATACGACGACGCCCACTACGTTGAGCGCGAGATGGAGGCTCTGCCCAGAGCCGTGGCATGCCTGGAGGTTGCTCTTGAAGTACGTGGCGGTGGGGACAACCTGGTCGGAGAGCTTAGGAGCTTCCGGTATGTCGCTGCTGCTGTGTGCTTGAAGGAATTGGAGCGCTACCGGATCACGACTTTTGGTCGCTATGGCTTGTCTGAGTATGGCCTTTGAGGTCGAATTGGTGGAATCGCAGCGGAAGAACAGATGGACAATTATCAGTGCATCACGACAGCAACCAACACAACGTCCAAAACGAAATAGCATCACACTGATGCATGACAGTCCGGCCATACGACATGCGGATTAACATACAATTCGACTGTAGTACGAAATGAATGGCATGCGAGATGAAATGCAATTCTCCTCGTACGAACTCTTTTCTCACAAAATTCTCGCATGAAATTCCAAACTCTCCATCCAGCTCCTGTGACTTTCCACATCCGTCATTCTCATCCCACATGCTTTACCTATAATGTCGACAATTTGAAATTTCCGCCTACTGAAGCCAAGGCCCTCGATTACTCCATTGGACAAACTACGGATCAGACTAACGGGTTGTCAAAATTAAGCACTTACTTGGCGATTTTGGCCTGGGCCGTGATATCCGGCTTCGATGATGAAGTCCAAGCCGGGAAGAATGCGGCTTTTTGCGGCGTTACCTGAATTGGAGGAGACTGTTTGAAATTATGTTCTCATTTGACTACCACAACTATCGAGATGAGAATTTCTCAATGGGAGAACCTCAGTGCTTGAGTTTCTCTACTATCCGACGAGCGAGCCTGCTAACAAGGAGGATTCCGACTCTTCCAAAAAGTGCTCCGAGTCGGAGACGGAACCAATCTGCTTCTCTTGTCTCACTCTAAAATTCATTCTCGCTATCTTCATCTCCTCGGGTAATGGATCCGCTCCGGGCCACTCAGTGTCCTCGATCAGCTCTGGTTCGAACTTTGCGCCCCGCACGAGTCTCGCTACGGAGGAGAAGTCTGCAGAGAAAGAAGCTCCCGATCCGTAGATAGCCCACATGCCAACGCAAACATTTACCAGGGTGACTCCAATGGCAAGGCCGTAGGCGAGCCAGAGTTCCGAAAGAGAATATTGGTAGACGTTCCCGTAGATGTTGTAGGTGACGTTGACTTCGGGCGGAGCGGAAGGGATGAAGTCGTTGTCTCTGATCGAGGTGTTAGCGACTTTTCGGGGAGTGATGAGGGGGCGGCCCCACTGTAGAGCTTTGGAACTGGCCATGGAGACCATGATGTTGAAGAAAACCTCCTCCAGTGCAAGCTTAAGAGACTGCTTGAATCCCTGAGCCGTCTCTTGAGCCATGATGCTTGTGATCCAGTCGAACATGGGTCCAGACGAGGTAGTGGTGAAGGTTTGTACGGAAGGTGCTGGTGGAATGAGTTTTGACATTTCCTCGGTTTCGACGAGAATGGTCGAAAAGACCTGGGTCTCATAAGTAGTTTTGTCCCACAATTGACTGTGCTAGGGAGATAGGCGTACCCCCGGTACGATGCAATTGGGTTGGAGGCATCGCAGAGCAATGAGACGAGACGATACCACACCGGACTGTACGACCAATATCTAAAGCATCGGGGATCGGCCACGGAGTAATCTAGCCCTTCGCATGTGATTTCGAGTTGTCCCTCGCTGGTCTCATTAGTAAAGACTAAGATTATGTTCATCGTTGCGAGGTTGTCGCTTCGTACTGGCTCCATTGCGACTGTTTCCACATGCTGCACCTGATTGCTGTCAGTGAAGTCCAAAGTGTAGTTTGCAGCACCAAGATCGCAGCTGAGTAATGTTGCATCTTCAAAGTACCAGTTCATCGTGGCTTCGTCGATATGCTTTCCGTGAGTTCCGATCCTTTCGTTCGAGGGAAATGTTAAGTTTACCGCTCCGTGAAATAATGCCATGAAAAGACCCACGGAAAAGGAATGACCTTGTGGGTTTTGTCAGTCATCGAGACCGCCAAGCTCCGTTTCGTGAAAAGGCAGGTCATCGACATTGAGGTTCTGGGAAAAGGTAATATTCATCCAGAAGAGATAGGCGAACATGTATTTGGAAGGATTTGCAATCAAAGGACCGTTCTCGTATGTCAGATTGGCCGTAAGATTGCTCAATGCCGTAAAGCTGTTGTTCTTCGCTGTTTCCAGTAGATCATCTCCAAAGTCGTGACAGAAAAGTTTTGGGCCCTCGAAAGAGACCCGCAACGACGCATTTGTCCCGGGCGGCTCGATTGGCAAGATAGATCCACCGGCGGCAGTAGCAGATACGATGCGGGAGACCTCGATGCTCGGACCGGTGCTTGTGAGCTCATGGGAGTCATGAAATTGTAGGCCAGTATAAAACAGACTCACAAAGGCCAGGTCACCGAAAGCGGGTTTTTGGACTAACTTGAGCGATACAGGGATAGGCTGTATCTCAGCAAATGCTACCGATAGCGCTGCTGGGGCGAATATGGCCGAGATGGGCAGAAGCCTAGCGCTGCATGAGCTCATGAAAACAAATCGGTGTGAACAGAGACAGACCATGCTGTGACAGCAACGAGTGCTAGTAAGCGACGCCTGGAGTATGTTTCAATGCAACATAGAGCACCCAGATCCGAAAGTCCCGCGAACCAGTTGTCAACCGGCGACAAATTAAGAGCCTTTGAGTGGATATTGACGAAGAATAGCTAGAGGTACGCGGTTCCCGTCGCCAAAACAAGGCTGGACTTGACCAGGAACGCAGATGCAGTGCCTCCTACCGCGACGAGTTATTGACTAGAGGTGCTCCATCCCACAATGCTAAAGCTGACGGGCTCCGCAGACACGGTTCTTGCATTCAAAGACCGATAAAAGAAGTGGTGTGCGATGGCGATGGCGACTCCACAAACGAAAGAGGAGATGAGGGGGAAAGGGGTCCGCTAGTGAACCCTTGAGAAAGGATGTCTGATTTTCACCATCGTTGACTGACTCTCGTTGGGGATGCTGCACTCCCGCCATTTCGATAGCCAATTTTGAGTCCCACAAAGCCGAGGGCTGAGGAGAGCTTAAAGGACGGCTTGCGTAGGCTGGTGAGCTGGGCAATGAAGATTGCACAGAGTGTTTCCTGCTTCACAGTGGCGAACGAGTGTACGGAAAGAACACCCTTTGACCGGTTGTTAGCTCATTGGTCTTCTTTTTGAGCAACGAGAGTAAAGGATGAAGGAGCTGGTTTGTGAAGCCTTGGTCCCATGTACTTCGTAAACCGGGCGAAGAGGAAATCGGCGCCTCAACTAGCTGCCAGGGGAAATAAAATAAGTTTGAACTCAAGATGATACAAACCGTGAGATTCGTGGCATGCACCAGTTCCAAGACGATACTAGTAGTAGTGTTCGATGTTGATGTAGGAGGTAGGATGATGGCTAGGTCACAGTAGAGCGAAGAACGTTCAAGCACATGTTACTCATCGGCACTAGTGCACTAAGTTAGTGCGATACCGAGATGTGCATCAAACTGATCGACGTCAACATTCAAGTTCTCTTCACAACCGTTTCCTCATCACCCACAATTCGCTCAACATGGTCCGCCACAAAAAAGACTTCTCCAATAAAGGCCGCAAAGGCGCCAATGGGCCTCGTACCTACGCCCAACACACCCACCCCGACCGCGAAAACGGACTCGGCGGCAGCAAAAGGCCCCCCTTCAAGGCCGCCGCCTGGGACCTCAACCACTGCTATGCCAAACGCTGTTCCGGCAAACGCCTCATGCGTCTCGGCCTCATGCGTGAATTGCATGTAGGTCAAAAGCACCAAGGCGTCGTCGTTTCACCCAAAGCCAAAAACGTCGTCTCCCCGGCCGACCGCCCCATTCTCGAACAATACGGCGCCGCAGTCATCGAAGCCTCCTGGAACAGAATAGAAGAAGTCCCCTTCTCCAAAATCGGCGGGCCAAACTCCCGTCTCCTCCCGTACCTCATCGCCGCCAACCCAACCAACTACGGCAAACCCTGGCGTCTCAACTGCGTCGAAGCGCTCGCCGCGAGCTTCTACATCTGCGGCCACCCTGAATGGGCAGAGGAGATCCTGAGCACGTTCTCGTACGGCCCGAGTTTTCTAGAGATTAACGAGGAGGTGTTGGATTTGTATGCGGCGTGTGAGGATGAGGAGGGCGTGAAGAAGTGTGAGGAGGAGTGGTTGGCGAAGATTGAGGAGGAGTGGAAGGAGGATCGGGACAAGAGGGAGGAGAATAGGGATGATGCGTGGAGGGGAGGGAATTTGAATCGGAGGCAGCGGGTTGTGAGGGATGAGGAGGAGAACGAAGAGGATAGTGATACGAGTAGTATGGGTGGAATTGATCTCAGCGGTCCGAAAGCAGGCGAACAACCCAATGAGGAAGACGACGGGGAAGAAGAACGCGACCCTTTCGACCTCCCGCCCGACGACGATGATGAGGAAGAAATGGCCGAACTCCGCCGCCGCGTCCTCGCATCCAAACCGTTCGCCAACCCCTCCAAATCAACAGACGAACGACAAGCGCCCAAGAAGATCCAGCGACCTTCAGAATCATCCGAGACAACATTACCCGAAGATTCAGACGCAGAATCAGGCTCAGATATAGGCGGCGACGACGATGAATTCGATAACATTATGAATGCGGCACCAATCACAGACAAAGCCGGAATCCAAGCAGCACAACGAAAGAGGGCAATGGAGAAAGAGGGCAAACTGAGTGCTACATTTTCCAGAGCAGTCGTCAGCGCACCGAGAAGGCCGCCATAGATATCGCCAATGTTGAAAACTCATCCATAATCGCGATCATACACCCATTACGTCCTTGTATCATATATCATTCAAGCAAACCTCCTGGTTTTCCCACATTCCACCACACAAACCTCCGTCTTATTCTTGTCTTTCTCCCTCAACATCTGCATCACATCCCCCACCTCATACCTCCGACTCTTCGTCCACTTTGTTGCCCAGCCCCTGACCTCCTTAATCTCATCATGCGCGCTGATCCAATACACCACATCCACCTCCTTTGCAATCTCCACGCCTCCCGGTGCGCCCTTACACACAACCCCACCTAGCCACCACGGATTCGCTTCGGTGGTCAGGCTATGGAAGAGCGCGGTGACAGGAAGGGCGTCTTTGAGGTGCGCGAGGTGGGATCGTAAGTAGGGCTGGAGGAAAGTGTGGTTGAGACCGTGCGGGGTAAAGATGATTGATGTGACGCTTTCGTGGTTGTCGGGGCGGCGGGAGACGCGGGAGATGCTAGGGACGCGGGAGCCGGAGGTACTGGGGCGGTCGGGGGAGTTGACGCGGATGAGAGGGGGGGGAAGAGGCGGTTTGGCGAAGTCTTGTTCTTGGGGACGGCCGCGAACGTCGCGGTGTTTGAGTCGGAGGGAAGATGGGGAGTTAGCGGTGCCAGATTTGTTGCTCAAGACGGGTATGCTGTCTAATTTGACGAGGGTGCCGTCCCAGGAGGTGAGGAGAGAGCCTGGAGGGCAGTAGGTGACCCCAATGGCATTGTGTAAATTCGTAACGTCTCGTTTCTGGGAGATATTGGTGATTGTAATCTCGCCGTCTGCGCTTGCACTTGAGTACGGCTCGATGGGGATCCTGATGATGGTGTCCTCTCTTTCAGCTTGATAAGGCTTCATCACCTGGACGATGTGAGGGTTTTGGAAGTACTGCCATCCTCGAATCTTCTTGGCTGCTTTATCCGTGGCCAGGATCTTGACGTTGGTGTCTCTTGGGAGTGTGCATAGCGTCTCTTTACTGAGATGATCGGCCTTCTCTTGACTGATGATGATCAAGTCTACCTGGTCTCTCAGCTCGGCTAATGTTTTGATCGCAGGCGGGGTGCTGCGTCGACTGTTGGCGAACTTGCGGTGGTAGATGATCGACTCTCCGTCTAGCCATGGATCGATTAGGATGGTGTAAGAGCCGGGAAACTTGCGTTTGGAGTTGATAGGAGCGAAAGCCGGGGCGAAGGTTAATAGGAAGGTTGCATCTCCGTTGAGAGGCTTCACGGTGAGCGACATGGTTGAAATCGCAGATGCATCGCCGTCGAGCTCTTAGTAATTCAAGAGGAGAGCTGGCAGCAAGGAATGAACATTCTTCCCTTGGGCGGTAGATATGTTGTTATCTGGAGAAGCGGCTACACGAGGTCGTTTGCAGCATAGGAGAATCTGCTGTTATTGAGCAACGTGAGCGATCTCACGGCATATGGGGGGGAAGAGGAGGATGACGTGGGTAAGGGCATTGCTGCAGTACTTGTACCTCTGTCCGACAGTGATGACAGACGGGGATGCACATATGTGGGAGGTAGGTGCATGGGATGTGGCTATTCCAAGACGTCCAAGCCGGCTCGAATAGCTGTTGTGAGGTTGAAAGTTGGCGGCGGAAGGAAGAGGCGTTTTTGGCAGGAGTTCTAGCCGGAACGCACGACTTGGTGGAGGAGGTCGAGCCGGAGCGGTATTCAAAGGTTGAGAGTCACGTGCCTGGCCCACTTCAGGGCTGCTAACCCACAACCCATTAAATTTTCCATATCCCTATCCCAACTGTTCATTCCGACCCCATGACGGCCCGTCCTACTTCTCCAGGCTCTGGTATCTTGTCTGTATCTTGCTCATCTCATTCATAGCAGCTATGCCGCTTTGCTATCGCCGAGCATAATGAACATTTCTCGCTCAACCTTAGAAATTGCGTCGGAATCCTCGACATCCTCGTCGATATTATCGCGCTCTGCTTGTTGCGAAGGCTCGACTTCGAGACCTTCGCATACCTCGCCTTCCTTTTCTGCATCCTCGCCTTCCATGTCTTCATTTTCCACTATCACGATATTGTCGGATCTGTGAGGTTGTATTTGGTCAGTACAATCGCTCGTTTGAGGTCTTCGTCTTCAAGGAGTTTGCGCATCGACGTCTTAGGCATATCTGTTTGTTTGTTTGTTTGTTCCATTAACGTCCTCTCTGAGTCTAAGACTATGTAAGAAAGGTGTGTGCTGAGCACACACTAGTATGATCTGTTAGGGAAAAGCCTCCTTGAGACTGAAAAAAGTTGGAATCCAGCTTCAGCCGGATGCCCAAGGCATGTCACGCTGACTCAACACACAATACAATCTAACGCGCCCCACAAGGGCGTGCACATCACAAGGGCGTGCACACCTCTACTACTAAATTACCTCCCTCCACCTTTAACACGCGACAATGCTACTATAACGCGTCCAAATCAGCCCAAACGAAGGCAATATACTCCTTGCTATATCAGCTGTCCAATCTAATCAACTTTCCTCGATTGCAGTTGCTGCAAAGACCTACAACATTAACAGAACAACGCTTATAAGGAGACTTGGTAGAATAGCTTCAAGAGAGAATTTCATACTACACAATAAGAAACACGCCTAAGCTACGAAGTAAACAGGGCTTGGAAGGAGCGCTTCCAGAAGGCAAAGGAGAAGAAGAAGACTAGCAATCCAGGATCCTACTTCAACCGGTTTGAGTGGCAAGAAAGAGACAAGCTCCAAGTTAAAGAGAAGAGACACCTTACTAGCGCATACTACGCACTCCTATTTGGACATGGATACCTCAAGTCCTACCTATTCCGACTCAACCTTACAGACAGCGACAAATGCCAATGCGGCCAGAAAGAGACACCCGAGCACCTCCTCCTCCGATGTGTAGAATACTCCCCCCTCCGGCCACAGCTCCTAGCTAGAACCAGATCCATTCAGGAAGCCTATGGCTCTGCCGCCGGCAGAGAAGCAATCCTAGACTTCATCTTCAGCACTAGCATTGCAACAAGAAAGTGGCACCTAGAAAGGGGCAGCTACAACAACACTAACACGGCCTAAACAGCCAACTCACACAGTTTTCTTAGGTTTAAGGGCGTTGGATTGGATTTGGATTTGATTAGATTTCATAGGCAAATGCCTACAGAGTCAACTAATAAACAAGAACATATGGGAAAACAAAGAACTATGCCGGAAGGCCGTCTTACATAGTCATAGACTCAAATAGGACGTTAATGGAACAAACAAACAAACAAACAAACAAACAATAAGAAATTGGCTGAGATAGAAGAGGAGGTACTGGTTAGAGAGATACTAAAGCTAGATTCACAAGGATTGTCACCTACAACCAGTCTTATAAAAGAGATGGCTGATTCTATCTGTTAAGCAAGAGGAGCAGACTGTATTGGTATTAACTAGGCATACAACGTCATTCGGAGGACACCTGCTTTGACTATAAAGCAAGGAAGAGCATATGAATGCCAGAGAAAGCTATGTAAAGATCCAGCAGTAATTCAAGAGTAGTTCAGACTTCTGAGAAACACAATCAACAAGCACGGCATTCTGCCTCAGGACATCTACAACTTTGATAAGACTGGCTTTCAGATGGGACAGATCTCTACATCTAAAGTAGTTACAGCTGCAGACAGGCTAGGCAAGCCAAAGCAAGTCAGGCCAACCAACTCTGAGTGGGTTATACTTATCTAAGGAGCATGTACAGATGGTACTCCTATTCCGCCCTTTCTTATCTTAAAAGGAAAAGAATTCAACCAGGCCTGGTCCTACTATCTCCCTCCAACTTGGATAATTACAGTTAGTACAAATAGATGGACTACAAATCAACTTGGCCTCTAATGGATCCAGCACTTTGAGAATTACACTAGATTCAAGACAATTAGTAGTAAGAGACTGCTTGTTCTTAACAACCATAAGAGTTATATCTCTATTGAGTTCAGATCATTCTGTAAGGAGAAGGATATTGTCCTCCTCTGGATGCCTCCTTATTCATTATACCTTCTCCAGCCTTTGGATGTTGGCTGCTTTGGCCCTCTTAAGACTGCCTTTTCTATATAGAACCAGGACTTGATTAGAAATCACATCTTTCATGTTCAAAAGCAGGACTTCCTAGCCACCTTCCAGACAGCATACCAGTCCTCCATTACAAAGGAGAACATCTAAGGAGGCATTAGAGGCTCAGGTCTCCACCCGTTCAATCCTAAGGCTGTCCTGTTAAAGCTGGATCCTATTATCAGATCACCAAGCCCTCTTATCTCACATCTTTCCTGGCAAGCCAAGACACCTAGCAACACTTTAGAAGTGAAGGAGCAGACTACACTGATCCAGCAAAGGCTTCAGAGGCATCAGAGTAGCTTACCAACTCCTATCTATAAGGCTATCAGTCAGCTTGCTAAAGGAGCTCAGATTATTGCTGCCTCAGCAGCTCTAATGCAATCACAAGTTTCTGCACTTCAGAAAGCGAATGAAGAAATGCACACTAGAAGGAAGAGGAAGAGGAAGGGCTTCAAGTCAGACAAGGCATTATTAGGAGCTGAGATCAAGAGGATGGCTGAGCAAGAGCAAGTCAAAGCTCAAACAATAGAGGAGGCACTAAGGCCAAAAACGAAAGCACCTACATGCAGTGGCTGTAGACAGCAAGGCCATACATACTATTGCAAGTTGCAAAAGGAAAGAGTAGCTTACAATAGATCATGTATTTCAATCTGGAGTGATTTAAGCAAGTAGTTGTTGAGATATTAATTTTTCAGTGCTGACAGTAGTTTGTTTGTTTGTTTGTTTGTTCCATTAACGTCCTCTCTGAGTCTAAGACTATGTAAGACGGGTGTGTGCTAAGCACACACCAGTATGATCTGTTAGGGAAAAGCCTCCGTGAGACTGAAAAACCCTGTTACCTTGCTTGGTTCCATTCCTTGGCCGTTGACTCTGGGGCATTCACCCAAATTGCATAAAGCTCTTGTTTTGTCTTGTCTTCCAGCCTGCCTCCAGCCGCTGCTCCTTCCAAAATCTCAAAATCCATGCCAAGAGAACTCAGGTCACATGACCCACAGTCAAAGCAAGACCATAGTACTCCCCATGTGGTAGGAAGAGTGCACTCTGTTGAATGCCTCAGTGCGCTTGCTACGCAGAGCAAGAAGGTAGTAGGTCCTAGGTGGACAAGGCCTGGCCTCTCCTTCTTCTCTGTTTCACTGCCATGTCTGCTGTTTGCACCACTTCCAGTTTCCATAGCGAAATGCCAACTCTTCCTGTAGGAGCATAGTGCCCTATGGCCTTCTTCTTCCTGTCTGTATGCTCGCTGTCTTGCTCTTAACATAGACCTTGAAGGCTTTGTAGGTGCCAATGGTGGTGGCCTTGGCTGTTGTCTTGGTTGGTGTTAGTGTTGTCTTGGTTTGTCTTGTCTGGTCTGGATGTCGGTCTTGTCTAGTACACTTTCTTCAAAGGCAGTACCCTCCTTTTAGTGCAGTGATGTCTGCTTTCTTGCTTGCGATGCCAAGAGTCACGTGACCCACACAGCCCAAAACCGGTGTGAAATGGTGGTGGTTGCGATGGCGGTCTCGATGGCGGTTGTGATGGCGGTCTCGATGGCGGTTTCGATGGTGTGGTCTCGATAGCGGTCTCGATGGCGGTCTCGATGGCGGTCTCGATGGCGGTCTCGATGGCGGTCTCGATGGTGGTTGAGGAAAGTTGGCTCTGTCTACACGAGACAGGTTCGTAGCCAGCACCGCGTACAGGTCTTCCTCATTGCTGGCC
>NHNV01000145.1:0-28977 GCA_002785995.1 Mycosphaerelloides madeirae | reverse complement strand
AGATTGCTTCTGTCACCATATGGGCCAAATTGTGCAACTGGGAGATGCGTTCCTGGCAAGTCCGTCTTTCACCTAGAGACATGCTGGAGTGATGGGCCTGTAGGTGGGTTCTCACCTGGCTCGGCACCACGCAGTAGCTGCAGACAGCACAGAGCAGCATGTGGTGGCTCTCCAGATGTCGGAAGGGCCTAAGGGCGGGGATGCTGGAGTGTAGGGCCATGGTGTATGGTTGGGAAGGGGTGTGCAGACCGTCGGCTGGCTGGCTGGACAGCCCAGACACCCGTGCCGCACCACCTTCCACACCCGCCACAGTGTCTCCCACGGAGTTCCGAGGATGAGCACAGATGAGAGCAGGCTGCAGAGTATGCGGGGACAGGTGCTGGTGCTGGTGGGACGGCAGGGAGGTAAAAGATACAGAGTCGGCTTTTCAAAAGATACAGTGTCCTGCCAAGCCGGGGGTGGCCCGTGCACCCCCGCACCAGAAAAGGATACAGACTCTGTATCCTTTCGGGACTCCCATTAAATCTTCCCCTCTCCTACTCCCACCCTTCCTCTCCTCCTCTCTTCCTCCCTCTTCCTCTTTCTCTCTTCTCTCCTCTTACTCTTCTCCTCTCTTCCTCTCACTCCCCTTTCTTCTTTCTTCCCTTTCTAACCCTCTCACCCTTCCTCCCCTCTTCTTCTTTCCCTTCCACTTCTCACTCTCCCTCTTACTCCTCCTCTTTTTCTCTTACTCTTTTCCTTTACTTCCAATCACTCTCTCTTACTTACTCCCTCTCTATTCTCTTCCACCTCTCTTCTTCCTCCCTCTTCTTCCTCCCTCTTCTTCCTCCCTCTTCTTCCTCCCTCTTCTTCTTCCCTCTTCTTCTTTTTATTCCCTACCTACACTCCTATTCTACTCCCTCTCCACTCTCTCCATCCCCTCTTCTTCTTTCTTTTATTCCCTCTCTCTACTCCCTTTCCACTTCTACCTCCCCTCTTTCCTCCTCCTCCCAACCCTCTTCCTCTCTATCAATTCCCCCCACCCCACCCTCCATTTCCACTCCTATTTTCATCCTACCCCTACTCCCTCTTTCTCCTCCTCAACAACTCTTCTTATCTACATCTATCTCACCCTCTCCCTCTCTTCTCTATAATCTATTCACTCCCCCTAATCCCTCTCTTCTCTATAATCTATTCACTCCCACTAATCCCTCACTTCTACTCCCACTTCCACTCTACCTCCATCTACCCTCACTTACCCTTCTTACCCTTCTCACCCTCCCCTTCTAACCCCCACTTCTTCTAATCCTAACCCTCACCCCCTCCCCTCTCCTACTCTCACTCTTCCTCCCTTCTTTTTCTTCTTTTCCTCTTCCTCTTCTTCTTCCTAACCCTCTTCCCCTTCTCCCTCTCCATTCTCTCCCCCCCTTCTTCCTTTTACTCATCATTCTTCATTTCTTCTCACACTCTTTTCACTTTATTCTCTTCTCTATTTCTTACTCTCCCTCCTCTCCTCTCCTTTCCTTTCTATTTCTTTACTTATCCTCCTCTCTTCTCCTCCTCCTCCTCCTCCTCCTTCTCCTTCTCCTTCTCCTTCTTCCCTTTCTAACCCTCTCACTCTTCTCTTCTTCTTCTCCTCATCCCTTCTTCTTACTCTTCCTTTTACTCACCCTCCTCTCTATTTATTACTCTCCCTTCAATCCTTTCCTCTATCCCTACCTCCTCTCTTATATCCCTACCTCCTCTCTTATATCTCTTCTTTTATATTCTCTTTCTTTACTCTCCCCCTCTACTCTCCTTCCACTTCCACCTCTCCTCAACCCTCTACTTTCATCTCACCTCTACTCCCAACCCTATTCTCTCCTTTACTCTCCATTCTCCTCTACCTCTACTTCCATTTTAATCCCTACTATCCCCAATTTTCTCTATCCCTAACCCTTACTTCTCTCTTCCTCAAAACACCACCCCTTCTCTCCTCCTCAAAACACCACCCCTTCTCTCCTCCCAACCCTCCTCCTCCCAACCCTCTTCTCCCATACTCTCCCTCTTCCTCTTCCTCTTCCTCTTCTTCCTCTTACTCTTCCTCTTCTCTCTACTCTCCCTCTTCCTCCTCTCCCTCATTTTACCCTTCCTCTCACTCTTCCTCTTCTCTCTACTCTCCCTCTTCCTCCTCTCCCTCATTTTACCCTTCCTCTCACTCTTCCTCCTCTCCCTACTCTCCCTCATTTTACCCTTCCTCTCACTCTTCCCCCTCTTCCCCCTCTTCCTCATTATACCCTTCCTCTCACTCTTCCTCCTCTCCCTCCTCTCCCTCATTTTACCCTTCCTCTCACTCTTCCTCCTCTCTTCTTCTTCCTCTTTCCATATCTCACCCTTCCTTTCCTCTCCATCACAACTCTCCCTTCAATCCTTTCTTCTTTCCCTACTTCCTCTCTCACATCCTCCCTTTACTCCCCCTCTTCTTCTTTTCCTTTCCCTTTCTCTTCCTTCATTTTCTTCTCTCTTTCTATTTCCAATCTTTACTTCCCTTCCACTTCCTCTCTCTTATTCCCTCCCTTTTCTTCTCTTTTTTTATTCCCTTCCACTTCCACCTCCCCTCTTCCCCTACTTTCACCTCTACTCTCAATTCCCCTCTACCTCTATTTTCACCCCTACTCCCTCTCCCTCTCCCTCTCTCTTTACCTCCCCCTCTCTCTTTACCTCCCCTTCTCTCTCACCTCTACTTCAACTATTCACTTCTTCCTTCATTTCTTCTTTCTATCCCCAATTTTCTCTCACCCTCACCCTTACCTCCTCCCTCTCTTTCAACCCATTGCCTCTCTCTACTTCTCTCTTCTCTACTTCTCACCCTCCCCCCTCCCTCCTCCTTTTTCTCCTCCTTCTTTTCCCTCCTCCTTCTTACTCTCTCTCCCTCTCCCTCCTCCTACCCTACTCTCTCTTCAATTCATTTCTACACTTTTACCTCTTCTNACCACACCTCCCTACTCTTTCTTCTCCTCCTTCTTTTCCCTCCTCCTTCTTACTCTCTCTCCCTCTCCCTCCTCCTACCCTACTCTCTCTTCAATTCATTTCTACACTTTTACCTCTTCTCTTCTAACCCTCTCTTACTCTTTTCCTTTTATTATCCTCTTCTCCTTCCCCTCTCTCTCACTCCCTTCTACTTATTCCAACAACCCAATCCTCTTTCTCTATTCCCTCTCTCACTTTCTCTCTTACTTCTTCTTTCCCTTTCTTGCTCAATTCATACACTCCTATTCTTCAACCTCTTACTCAACCCTATACTATCCTCTCCTCCTCTCCCTCTTCCTTTCCTACCCCTTCTAACCCATTTCACTCCCTTCTTCCTCCAACCCTACTCTCTCCATTTATTCCACCTCCTCCCTTCTCTTCTCTTTTCCTTCCCTCCCTTTCCACCCCCTCCCTCTACTCTCATAACTCCTTTCTTCCTTCCCTCTTCCTCTCCTCTCCTTCACTCACCCTTCTCCCTCTTCTCCTCCTTCATCCTACTCTCCTTTCTTTTTCTTCCTTCCTTCCCTCCTTCCTCCTCTACCTTTTCTTCCCACCCCTATTTCCTCTCCCTCCTTTTCCTTCTCAAAATACTCCCCTCCATTACTCTCACCCTTGCCCTCTTCCTCCTACTCTTCCCCTCCTTACTCTCCCTCTCCCTCTCCCTTTCTCACCCTCTTCTCCTCCCTCTCTTTACACTCTTCTCTACCCTCTTTATTCCTCTCCCTCCCTTCATCTCTTACTTCTTTCCCTTACCCTCAATCAATTCATTTACTTCTCTCCCCTCCTTTTCCTCCCCTCTTCCTCTCCTCCCTCTCCTCCCTCCTTACACTCTCTTCTCTTAACTCCCTTTTACTCTTCTCTCATTCTACACTCCCTTACTCTCCCTCTCACTCTCCCAACCTATTTACCCTACTTCCTCATCCACTCCTTCTCCCCCTCTTTTCTCACTTCTTCCATCTATTATCCATCTCCACTTCTTTACATACTTCCATCCTCAACCTCTCCCTTTTCCTCTATTCACCCATCTCCCTCCTACATCCACTTCTTTATTCACTTCCACCTCTATCTTTACTCCCCCAATCCCTCCCTTCCCTTGCCACTTCCTTACTCCTCTGCTCCCCAACCCATTTCCTTCCTATCTCTCTCTATCCCTTTTTCCACCACTCTCTCCCCTTACTTCACTTCCTCCCTTCTACTCTCCTATAGCGCTATTGTCTCTGCTACAAATCTCAACCGCTCTCTTCCAAACTGTGCTCCCCTTGGCATCCGCTTGGGTGTGAGTGCATAATAGGCAGTATAAGATAGAAGAACTATTGTGTCAATACTGCAGACTATAGAGAGCAACGTTCAGCGTGTAAGACCGAGCTACGGATCGTAGCTGGGGCACGTGAATTCCACGCTAGCACGCCAGCACGCCAGCACGCCAGCACGCCAGCATGCTATGTCTGCACCAAACGCTATTGCTGAGCCAAAAGTAGCCGTACAAGTTTTTTCAATCTAGCATTGGAAAGCTCTTATTCAGACGAATTGAATGGGATACTACACTTCAAATTACACTCACTACATCAGGAGATATTACAGGAATAATAGAATGCCTTGTAGGGAGACAGGGTAGGAACAAGCCGTATATAGTCAGCATCTCAGAATCATGATTCCGAGATGTTGCGTTGACTTTTCACGGCTTCGGGGGTCTACATACTCACTCCTCCTCTATGAACTCTGCCTATAGCGCTGCCATAGCCCTGGAAGTCCCGGAAGTCCCGGAAGTCCCTGGAAGTCCCTAAAAGTCCCTAAAAGTCCTGGAAGTCCCTACTGGAATCTCCTTATTAAGATGATGCTAATAGAGTTGAGAATACCGAGTTCCCCTACCACACGATCACTGCTGCCTATTGCTGCCTGTTACTGCCTACTACTGCCTATAGCGCTGATCAGTCTCTATGGTGTATATATTAGCACTGACCTGTCTTCTTTGTAGATAGTCAGTCATCTCAGTACAGACGTTTCATATGTCACTGTGTGCCTCCTTCTACCTTTCATCTTCTACCAACTCTAGCCATGTTGCAATGACCGTGAGCAATGGACAAGATGGAATATCAAAGTAGAGTCTGTCAGCGTCCCTACTTTCTGCTCGCAACAGAAAGAGTAGCAAGCTTTTGAAATGAATGCTGCGCAAAGCTTGCTGGGAATTTGACTGCGGGGCACCGAACAGAGGCCGCCGCAGTGTCTTAGCCAAGCGGCACGGGCAGCATGAAAAGCAGCGCTAATGAGCTGAAGTGGAGGCGCAGCACATTCTTCCGACCAGTCAGGCATCAGATCAGTCATCCCACCAATCACGCAACTTATCACTCAGTCAAGCTGCATGCGCAAGCCTTGACACGGCGCGGCAGGAGCACTTCACGCAGGCACTGATTGGCAGAAATGACCGGCCAAAGTGTGGAGGGCTTTAAGTGCACAGTGTTCTCTATCAAAACCGGTGAAGGCTCCAGCAGCCGGCGCTACTTTCCCTGCCTCAGCCCGCCCACCAGGTCCTACTCTCTCTTCCTTACACCTATTGTAGTGCCGCTCTTCATTCATTGCGTCTCTATCACTCCTGTGGAACATACACACCTAATTTCCTCGCACATTTGCCAACGAATACCAGCCTGCGGTTCGACAAAATCCCTTCTCACCCACCTGTCACACACATAGCCGACCAGTCATCTCTCGCCGACATGACCTCGACGGCAGCCGCCGTCCTCCAGAAGCCGCAATTCTGGCGTATCTTGGGAATCAAGAAGACGGAAGAAGCTGAAGCACGCCAATGGCTGAAAGAGATGTCGTATCCAAATCACAGCCTTGCTAGTTTTGACAAAGACTCGCTCTGTGCTACAGTGACTTCTATCGGGACACCAAAGCTACTACGGACTGACTGGAAGGTTGGGAAGGATTTTCTTGGAATCACACCTCTCTCTGGTTCCGACGACGCCATTGTCGACATCGTCGCAGTGACGGGGCTTGGCGGCCATGCCTTGGGTTCATTTCGATCTCAAAACGGAGAATTTGTTTGGCTTAGAGATGCCTTGCCCCACGACCTTCCCAATGCCCGAGTGCTGACTTATGGATACGACACTGCATTGCCCGGGGGTTGCGACAAACAATCAATAGACGGGTTGGCAAACGCATTTCTAGATAGTCTCGGCGCTTTTCGACGCGGAACAGCAGCACTGGACCGCCCGTTATGCCTGATTGGTCACAGCCTAGGTGGCATTGTCTTGAAAGAAGCCATGGCTATCTCACACGATGCTGAGGACAAAGAGGATCAATATCTTTCGCTCAAAGCCTGCGGCATCATTCTACTTGGCGTTCCAAATCTCGGCTTAAGGCATCCCCAGTTGCAGACGATGGTGAAAGACCAGATAAACGAATCGTTCATTCGTGAACTTTTGGTAGACCAAGACGAGGAACCTCGTCCATATCTCGAAGAACTCATGAAAAAATTTGCTCGACTTTGCTCGAGAATGCACCCTACATTCTCAATTGTCTCGTATTACGAGACAGCGAAAACTCCGACTGTGAAGGTGAGACGCGCACTTGATGAGGGACTACTTTTACTGAGTCTAAGAATGCAGAAGACACCAAATGGACAATTCAGTCAAACGGGTAAGAAGATGATAATGGTCACGAAGAACTCAGCAGAACGGATCGGAAATACTTTCCGCGACACCAAGCATCTACCTATGGATGGTAAAGATCACAGGACCTTGGTACGTTTTGATGATTGCTATGAACGTGGATACATCTCTCTTAGAGACAAAATCCAATCGCAGACTGGAAAGGCTTCAGCAATGGGGCGGCAACAGCTTGCACAGATGGAAGGTCAGTATGCAACTACTAGATAGCAATTGGACCGTCAATAACTCTGCCAAAGATTTGACACCTGCGCAAAAACGAACCTGGACAGACCTCAATCGACCACCATACTCCGACTTTCGCAAATCCGAAAGGCTTGTTCGCCCAGGAGAAGGCACTTTGCTCTGGCTACTTGAGCAAGAAACCTCTACAAACTTCCGTCCTAACAGTCAAAGTCAGGTGCGCTCGTCTTCAAGAAATAGAAGCACCAAAGTTGAAGAGCGTCTAGCGGGTTCCGACTTCGTTTGCTGGCGGGATTCTCCAGAGTCTAACCCTCTCTTGATAACAGCATCACCTGGGAGCGGAAAGTCAGTGCTTACCAACTTTGTGATTGGGCATCTGCAGCACCATGTGGACCAAGACGCAAAAATCATCTACTACTTCTGCAACATCCGAGTTCCGGTCTCAGACCGAAATGCAGAAGCAGTGCTGCGAGCGCTAATTGTTCAACTTTGCGAGCATCACCGGAGTCTTATGGAACTACTTCCACCGAGATTTGAACAAGACTCAAAAGCCTTTTTCGACGCTCCTATGAATGAGCTCTGGAACATCTTAGCTGGTATAGTGGAGAAATACCCTCTCCCTGTATACTGCATTGTTGATGGACTCGACGTCTACGGGGCGTGTATGGTTCAGCTTGTAGAGAGGCTTGTCTTGCTCTTCAGCAATCTAGAGGCCAAAACTCAGCTGTTCCGGAAGTTGCTCTGTACTAGCAGGCCGGAGCAGGACATTTTGGAAGCGTGGCAGCCCACCGGTTCATTACAGCGGATACTCCGGCCGCATAGTAGTGACCTTCTCCGTTACGTTGAGAGCGGCATAGGGAACCTGAGCAAACGCGGCTTTGACAAGTACATGATGCGTGCGGCCGGATCCGCCCTCAAGCGGGACATACAGTCACAGGGTATTCAGCATCGCTCCAACCCGACATTCCTCTGGGTTAGCATAACCCTGAGGAAGCTGGAGCGTCTGCGCTATCCAACTGTAGAGAAAGTCAAGCAAGTGGTTCAGAATTCGTCCCCCGAACTGGAAACGTTGTTCCGAGAACTGGTTTTGGCTGCTACCAACACCGAGGAAGATTTCGATCACGACAACGCCAAGATACTAGCTTGGGTGATTTTTGCAGAGAGGCCTTTATCCCTTACCGAGCTCCAGGAGGCTATAGCTATCGATCCGACCCAAAACTGTACAAACTATGAGCAGATTACTAAAAGACGACCAAACTTGAGTGCAGAGACTCTACATCGATCGCTTGGAGTCCTCCTTGATGTGATTGATGGCCAAGTCTTTGCCATCCACCAATCTTTATTGGACTTTGTTAAGGGCAACAAAATCCTTGAGCAATGGATTAAGCCAAACCCACGGCTGTTCATTGGAGAATGCTGCATGCGCTATACAGCTCTTCGCTTTATGGATGAGGCGCCTCTAGAAACTTGGTCTATGGACGGTAATGTGTCTGTAGACGATAATGTGCCTACTGACAACAGCAGCGTAAGCATGCCTAGCAACAAGCTGGCCAAACTATAACTAACGGACTGTTTAGGTAAATGATATGTCTTGGCCACTTGAAGACGTAAGCGTCGGTTGGCATACATATCTCCGAACTACACAAGAGGCCCGTGACCGACTGCCCCTTGTCAGAACCGTCCTGGATCTTCCAAATTACCGCACATATGAACGACAGTACTTTAACAGGGACATCGATTCGCTTCTGGCAAGACGCTTTCCAATTTCCCAAAACAGCTCTGCATTTTGGCTGGAGTTATTTGCTTGCTCATATGACCTTGATTGGATGGCTGAGTTGCTTTTGACAGAAGAACTTCAATCGCCACTGTGGAGCGCAGCAGGAATACAATACGCTGCTGAATATACTGTCAAGGTGATCAAAGTAATATTCCGGAAAAAAAGAGGCGAGATCCAGATCACTCCCCAGGTTGTCAAGGCCGCCGCAGCAAACCAGTCTAGTGGAAAGGAAATCATGCAGCTCCTCCTTGAGCAGAGAGGAGGCGAAGTCCAGATCACTCCCCAGGTTGTTGAGGCCGCCGCAGCAAACCAGTCTAGTGGAAAGGAAATCATGAAGCTCCTCCTTGAGCAGAGAGGAGGCGAAGTCCAGATTACTCCCCAGGTTGTTGAGGCCGCTGCAGCAAACCAGTCTAGTGGAAAGGAAATCATGCAGCTCCTCCTAGAGCAGAGAGGAGGCGAGGTCCAGATAACTCCCCAGGTTGTCGAGGCCGCCATAGCAAACCAGTCTAGTGGAAAGGAAATCATGCAGCTCCTCCTAGAGCAGAGAGGAGACGAGGTCCAGATAACTCCCCAGGTTGTCGAGGCCGCTGCAGCAAACCAGTCTAGTGGAAAGGAAATTATGCAGCTCCTCCTGGATCAGAGAGGAGGCGAGGTCCAGATCACTCCTCAGGTTGTCGAGGCCGCCGCAGCAAACCCGTCTAGTGGAAAGGAAATCATGCAGCTCCTCTTAGAGCAGAGAGGAGGCGAGGTCCAGATCACTCCCCAGGCTGTCGAGGCCGCCGCAGCAAACCCGTCTAGTGGAGAGGAAATCATGCAGCTACTCCTGGAGCAGAGAGGAGACAAGGTCCAGATCACTCCCCAGGCTGTTGCGGTTATTGTAAAACGATTCAATAAAAGGATTGTACAGCTACTGCTGGAGCAGAGAGGAGGCGAGGTCCAGATCACTCCCCAGGCTGTCGAGGCCGCCGCAGCAAACCCGTCTAGTGGAAAGGAAATCATGCAGCTACTCCTGGAGCAGAGAGGAGGCGAGGTCCAGATCACTCCCCAGGTTGTCGAGGCCGCCGCAGCAAACTGGGTTAGTGGAAAGGAAATCATGCAGCTACTCCTGGAGCAGAGAGGAGGCGAGGTCCAGATCACTCCCCAGGTTGTCGAGGCCGCCACAGCAAACTGGTTTAGTGGAAAGGAAATCATGCAGCTACTCCTAGAGCAGAGAGGAGGCGAGGTCCAGATCACTCCCCAGGCTGTCGAGGCCGCCGTAGCAGACCCGTTGTTGGAATTTATGACTCCATGGGATAGCTGAGTCCTTATAATGACTGAATGATTGATTGTCTGTCTAGCTGGGTAAAGACTGTCTATATATACAAATACTTCCTCATCTAGAAGGTTCTATAGACGACTGTATGTGTAAGTATAGAAGGCAAGTGAATGTCTGTTGCCACTTGATTTCCAATCTGATTCTACTTCTTTCCAACACCCGTCTAGTGGAAAGGAAATTATGCAGATACTCCTTGAGCAGAGAGAAGACAAGGTTGTGATAGAAGAATGGATGATTGAGTGATATTCTATCTGAGAGGGAAGATAACGACCAGATATAGCAGAGGTTGACAGCCGACTGAGTAGAGTTTGGACCATGACTCCTGCTGAATTGTGAAACATTCCAACTCACCCCCATCGCAACACTGCTTACACAGACCAAACATCAATATACGGAGGTTGTCAATATAGCACATATGTCATGTGTGATCTCCAGATGTAGGTAGACCATCCAGAACGATGGTGATTGCAGGGAGAGGTAGGAAATTGAACCTGGCCGAGAACTGACGACGGGACAAAGACTAGCTCAGTGCTTGATGTTGTGAAGGAAACGAGTGGATTACTTGCTCTTCTAAACTGCACCTACACTACGCCTTATATATCTCTTGCCCTACATTCTGGAAGGTTCGAGCTATTAGCAATTTGTAATCAGAAGTGAATGTTCCCGAATCTTCGCATTTTTGCAACATAGTGGACATATCTGAGCATTGTAGCAGAAGACACACACAGCTCCTGGTCAAAGGTCATGTAGTATGCATTGTACTGCTGGTTGCAGGAGCCGCTCTACAGACGGCTCCCTAGCCTAGCTGCATCTGTTGTGAACGAGGATGCTCCTGCTGTCTTGTATGGGTGTCACTGCCACTTTGCTACAGTGCTGACGTACACATGCCCTTCCCTTTGCATGTTTACTTACTCTTCTAGATATAATAACAACAACAATCATGTTCTTGTTCATGCGCACTTTGGCTACGTTTACTACTTGAACAACAGGTTATGAGCCCGGCAGTAACTTCACGCTCTCGATAGCGATACTGCTCTTTCTGGCACCTGTTCCGCCGCTTCTTTTCTCACTTGTTACACGAGACTGCACCGCCGGAGCAGCTCTTTACCGTAAGCTTTATTGGATTAAGGGTGCGCCGCAACTCATCCGCCTGTTCTTCATATCTACGGGATTCTGGATTGAGGGTGCGCCGCAACTCATCCACTCCTTCTCTGCATTAAGAACCGCTTCGCCTAGGACACACGACAACACCCTGCAGCAATGGCTTCCTCTGACTCCGCCGGATCGAGCAAGCTCACCAAGCTCAAGGAACGTAAGAATTACCCTTTGTCGCGTACGCAGATGGAGTTCTATCTCGACGAGCACTCCTGCTGGGAGATTGCTACTAGCGTCGAGCAATGCCCTGTGGTGAAATTCTGAAGTGTAGTAGTTCTATATATTGTCCAAAAACAACGTAGAAAGTGCGCCCGAGAGGCCTTTTATATAAGCCCCATTAGCGCGTGCACGTGCGCTTGCATTGACTCGCATTGCTCATTTCAGCACCCTGGTACGTCTGCGCCGCAGACAGCCACTTCTACAGCTGCCATTCGCGACCGGAAGACAAGGAACGCTCGCGCCGCAAGAGTTATTATGACAGCGACATCCGCTGAGATTAGGGACAACTTGACCAACTTCACCGATGCTGCATCTATGTAGACATACCTGAAACGCTGCGAAGGATCCGGACTTGCGCAGCGAATGGATGCCTACATTTCCTGGAAAGACCTCCAGTTTACCAGCAAAGATCTTCAACTCTTCACCGAGATGTACCAGAAAGCCCTTTGGCAACTGGACACCTATAGTATGACCCTTGGTTATGAACTGCGCGTATATGACCTGATTAACCGCGTAGCACCCTTCTATTCAATATGGGCAGACATCAAGCGTAAGAGCCTGTATAGCGTTACGCTCTTAATTACGTCTCTACTGGATGAAACTCTACTATCTATTAACAATCTCGTTAAGGACCTACTTAATCAAGACGTAGAGATAAAGCGTTAAGACAAGCAGATCATATCAAACAACCCATGTCAATCATGTGAGGAGGTGTAATTCTAGAATCTTCTTCTCCTCATTCTGAGGTGTATATAAGAACACTCCTTTACGATAGTTAGAAGAAGAACAACGAGAAATCTCAAAGCCCTCCGGAACTTCAACTCAAAGTCACTCTACTACTAATTGGCAAGGATTACAGAATCACGCCGGTCACCTTTTCTAACGTGCTTTACGTCCCAACACTTGCCTCAAAGATTATATCTGAGAAGGCCTTGCGTTCGAAGGGGGTATTCTATAATAGCGAGACTTCTTCGATTTTCAATCGTACTGCCTCTAGTAGGGCAAACCATTTTAGTACCTGTCATGACATTAACGGACTGCCACACCTGATTATCGACAAAGAGCGCTATTGCTCTTCTCGACAGGCACGGATCGACAGCCTTGCTGGCTCATCAAACGATCGTGTTCTTATCAACTCTCGGACCATTCCATCCTCAGCTACAACTACTACTGTATAGCATGCTCGGCTTGGCCATATTTCGGACCAAGCACTTACTACTCTTGCTGCTACCAGTAAGGGTTGTTAATTACTAGAGACCGCAACTCTGGCCCTTGTAATGCATTTAAGCAAGGCAAATTCAAGCGGAAGTACTTACGTATGCTAGTACCTCGACCTAAATACGTCTACGACGAAGTCAGTATTAACATTGTTCAGAGCAAGCTCGATAGGACTAGTAGCGTCAATTGGTTGACGATTGCTACTAATAGCAAGAGTCTCTACCGTTATGCAGTCCCGTATCGACATAAAGGTCTTGCAGGACCTGAGCTTGTCAAGCTACTTATTCATATTAAGAACCAGACTAGCCGCCGTATTAAACGCCTGAGACTTGACAACGGCAATGAATTTGCTGAAGTCAAAGCATACTGCAAGTCTCACGGTATTGCTCTCCTTCCTTCAACAGCACACAATTCGGCGCAGAATGGTCGGGTAGAGGTTTCAAACTACATTATCGAGAAGACTGCTCGCACGATAATGATTGCTAGTAGGGTGCCTTAGCACCTTTGCCAGAGGCAGTTAAGACTGCAGTTATGTTACTGAACCTCACGCTATTACCAGCCCTTAATTACAGCTCTCCTGTTCAGACGCTGGCAGAACTTGGTCCCGACTTTACTGGACCTATTCACCTAGGACACTTGCGAGCGTATGGCTATAGAGCATACGTCTACGACGAATTGAAAGCTCGCGGCGACAAGTTCACAACCCGCTGCGAGATTGGGAAGCTCGTTGGCTACGAGCAAGGCACTTATAACATCTTCTATGTCTACGTGCCTATACGCAACAAGGTTGTACGTACAAGCAACGTTACCTTTGATAAGACACGCTTCGATACTGCTGCTAACGATAAAGACGATAAAGATAACAACTATATTACGATCGACCAGCCGCTCTACTACTCTGTCTCTTCAGTGGGTGAGCACAACACTGATGATGGACAGCCACTAGTGTTGCCGCTGTCGTCCATGGAAAACATCGATTCTGAAGAGCTACTAGTGTTGCCGCTGTCGTCTATGGAAAACATCGATTCCATCGATTCTAGTATACCGGAACTCGGCAATCACTACGCCCCATCTTCCATATCCTCTAATGCTGATTCTGAATCCATTGCAGTTACGCAACCAGCGCAGACAACTGAGCCAGGACCCAGACTGGAACCTACACCTTACCGCAGCGTGCGCGAGAGGCATCTGTCTAAAAAGGCTCAGAACAAAATTAATTAGGGAAAGACGACCCTTAGTCAAAAGAAGAGGAGCATCAATATGGTGAAACGTATGTACTACGTCTTTATGACTTCACTAAATGGCACTGTTGGCTCTCAGCCATCAAACTTGAAGGACATTGTGATTCCTAAGTCATATACTGACGCAATAGCATCGCCTCAATCCGATGAATGGCTTGCCGCTATAGAACGCGAAATTGAGAGCCTGAACGCTAACAACACCTGGCAGCCGGTCCATCTGATGCAGATACCGCGAGACGCTAACATCATTAAGGGTCGATAGGTATACAGCGTAAAGGCCGATGCCGACGGCCATGTGGTCCTGTTGAAGGCTCGCTAGGTCGCTCGTGGCTTCACCCAACGCCATGGAGTGGATTACGAGGACACCTACGCCCTAGTAACAAAGCCGGCAATAGTGAAGATCATGCTTGCTCTCGCTGCGAAGCTCAACCTGGAATGCAAGCAATTCGACCTAGTCACAGCTTTTCTGAATGCCTCGATTAAGTGATACAAGATCTATATAGAGATGCTACATGGTTTTGAGGAATGCGCCAAGGGCGGCACTCAGCTGGTTTGCCTTCTGCTCCGAGCGCTCTACGTTTTGAAGCAATCACCGCTCCTGTGGTATAAGGAGCTTACTGCCTTTCTGCGCTCTATTAGCCTTTAGCCAATACAGAGCGATCCCTACTTGTTTATAGACCGTACATCCGGCTCATTCATTCTCTTCTACATGGACGATCTCCCGATGCTCGCAAAGACCGTCACTGCTGTAGAGAGGCTTGCTACACTCCTTAGTCAGAGGTACCCTTTGAAGGAACCTGGAGAAGTGGCATAGTTCCTAGGCTGCAGAGTTGTTCGCGACCGCACACAGCGTAAAGTCTGGATTCTTCAATATGCCTATATTACTCGCATGTCGGAGCGCTTTGACATTGAGCATAAGAAGCGTCTTACTCTAATAAAGAACGGTGTGGAGCTCCGCAAAGCACCTAATGGTTATACTGCAAGGAAGCAGTTCCGCTACCGTTATTAAGAGCTTGTTGGCTTAAAGTTGAGAATGGTCTCAATCCTGCCCAGTCTCGGAGGAATGTTTGTTGCTGCCTAAGGCAGCAATCATGTGCACAGCCTATAAGGCTGACTTCAGTTCCTCAATCTTCGTAGTTTTAGTATCGAACAATTCACTTCTTTATGTGATTTTCATCTCGATCAAGTCTTAATAATGTGGCCTGCTTTAATCACCCGCGGCGACATTGCTTATACTGTAAGCAAACTCGCCATGTATCTTACAAATCCTACCCAGGATCATATAGATGCCGCAACTTGGTGCGCTAAGTACCTCCTTTACAGCAAGACTGATAGTATCTGCTTGGGCGGTGAATAATCAAGCCTTCAACTTAGGCTTTGTCGATGCTTCATAGGCTAACAATACTAACGACCGCAGCTCAACATGCGGTCTCCTATTTACCTTTGGTGGTAGTCCAATCTTCTGGAAGTCTGGACGTCAGTCATTAGTTGCTTATTCAACTACTGAGTCTGAGTACATTGCAATAAGTGTTGCTGCAAGAGAGGCAACTGCACTCCGCCGGCTGGTCTCTGAGATGATCTAAAAACAGCACGACGCCGTTGTGATCCATTAAGACAACCAACCAGCTATCGACCTCCTTCGCAAGCCTCCTAGTACAGACTCTCGTACTAAGCACATAGACGTACGCTTCTACTACATTCGCTAAGAGGTGAACCGTAGTACAATCATTGTCCTTAAGATTCCGACTGAGCATCAGGCCGCTGATAGCCTTACAAAGCCGCTTGATCGTCTCAAGTATGCTACTTTTAAGCAGCTCTTTCGCATTATTGACTGCAACGACATTGTTGATAACAATGGTTGATTTGGGGAAGCTGGAATACATGGAGCTACAGCGTCTGTGAGAATACATGGAGCTACAGCGTCTGTGACAAGGGGGTGTGTTGTGATTTGGGGATGCTCCTTCTATCAGGAGCATACTCATATGGGTGCTACTGCCGCTTTGCTACAATGCTGCAATGCTGACGTACACCTGCTCTTCTCTTTGCATGTGTACTTGTAGACAATCACATACAATAACAATAACAGTCATGTTCTTGTTTATGCGCACTTTGGCTATGTTCACCACTTGAACAACAGTTGAGTTATCCTGTACCCAGGGCACTAGTTATTCACGTGCACACACTAACTTCCAACAGGGAGTGCCGTCACACCAAAGAGGTGCAGGGGGGCAGGAGCGTCGCGGCGGCCATGTTTGGGGGCGGGCGGAGGAAAAAGGGAGTCGGTATTTTCGGAGAGTCGAGTTTTTCGCGGGATAGATCCTAGGAGAGCTTGTAAGGAGCGAGAGGTCAAGAGCTGACGATTCCTCGACTATAGTAGGTGTAGAAGGTCTCGTTGTCGGCTTCGGAGCAATCTTTTCAAGGACAGTAATTGGACTTAGCGGTTCAAGGCCGCTTGCACGCCAGCCACTCTCGATGTTTGACGACGTAAGAGCCCTCTCTCGTGCCTGGATAAACATCGACGTCTATTCTACCCGCGAGATTCGGCCTGGATCAAGCCGAGCGACTCGATCGGTCTTAGTAGCTAGAGCGCGCTTTAGTAGCGAGAACACGCCGACGTCGAGCGGTTGTAGGATATGCGAGCAGTGCGGCGGTAGGATAAGCAGGTCAATCGCATGCTCTATAGTATACGCTATTACTCGCGCCGTGATATGACTGCTATACCCGTCCGCGATAAGAAGACGCCGTTCTGAAGGGTCGTCTAGCCGCGTTGCTAGCTCAAATACCCTCGAAAGCCACTCAAAAGCGTGACTATCGGACGTCTAGCCGCTCGAGGACGTCGAGAAATGCCAGCCAAGAGGCGTATCTATAGGTATCCAACCTGTATTTGTATGCTTTGCCTTATATATGAGTAGTAGTAGTATCGTACGTCCTGCTGCGCTTATACACTCGATCGCAGTAATCCACTCTTGTCTCCTAGTTACGACCTTCCAACTCGATTTCTCAGGTATATCTACTAAAGCTCTTAACGACTAGCTTGTGCCAACGGCGAATCCGGACTCATCTATATTGTATCGGCGCTCGGGGGGGGTATTAATGTCGGAGGTAAAGCTCGGTTGTCGCTTCAAAGTAGGTCTTTATAACGTCAAGATTCGCAGTATTATGCTATACGGCTTCGATCTGCTATGTCTATACTCCTTGGATCTCGGGATGTCGATTTCGAAAGTGGTCAAGCCAACGCTTGCCTATAGGTCGTCGCATCAAGGGCGGAGAAGGTGAGGATTTCGAAAGGTAGACATAGGAGCGACGAACTTCTTCGGCCATTTCTATTGCTAATTTCGGTGATTAAGGGAAACCTACGGCTGTTAATCGCGAGAGCTATCGTATAAGAGTCCTTTCCTTAGCGCTAGTAAGTATCTGTCGATGTTCATGGCTAGCAGCCTTCGAAATCCGTCTAGACATACGGTCGGAGAGTGTCGACTTTGTAACGTTCCATACAGTCGCACACGTCCGTATCGAGGTATATCGCCTTGAACGTAGGTCTAGGAGAGCGCTCTGTAGTCGAGATTCAAGAGGCACGTTTAAATCGCATAATGTCACGTCCATTGTTGTGAAAACACGAGGTGGAGGAAGCGGGGTCGGAAGTTAGTGTCCGACTAATAGGGGTGTCCGAGTAAGCCATCAATTACGTTAGCAGAAACTGAACGATTATTATGCCAAGCTGGATGAATCACCTGTCTACGTTGCTGCAGTAGTACTACATCCTCGTATAAGGTAACAATATCTTGAGAAACGATAGCAAGATAAGCCTAAATGGGAAAGGGTAGCAAGAAACACCTTCCAAGACCTATAGCTTCCATATAAGACACGTGTAGTTAATATTACATTTACTAACTATAGCCTAAGCAAACACCCCTTATAGATGACTGGTTTGCAGACGATGATAACGATAATCGGCTTATTAATGAACTGGCTCAGTTCAAGGTACAAGCAAGGCATCCAACCCTTAAAGTAGCTAACAGTCCAGTGCCCTACTAGCTAGACAAGATGAAGACTTGGCCAAGACTGGCAGCGCTAGCATTAGATATCCACGCTATTCCTTGCATGTCAGATTCACCTAAGAGAATATTCTCACAAGCTAGTGACGTTGTAGGGCCTAGGAGAGAACTGCTATCTAGTGAGACCTTCTAGTAGCTCATAACACTCAAGTTATAGATATCTACAGGCATTCTAACCCTCACTGAGAGTCTATTCACTGCAAAAACACGTATAACAGTCCTCTAAGGGGTGGGTGCATTGCCCGCATGCAGTAGAGGCAGAGGAGGCTGCAGAAACCTGCAGAAGCCAGTCATTCCCTTCACCAGAGCACGGGCCTCAAGGGCTCAAAGAGCCTTGGAAATAAAGCAAGATAGCCCGTTCATTTTATAAACAATTCAAGCCTCTGCCTTCAATATTTCAAGCAAAGCAAGCGATATTGCCTTGTATATGGACAACTCTGCAAAGATGATCCACTGCTACCTCCCTGCTAAGGTCGGTGAGCTGCTTGTCTTTTATCTCTGGCTGGCCCGGCCCTTCTCCTAGCAGCTACGGCTTCTAGCGCTGAACCACACCGGTCTGCTGCCTCCATTCCTCTGGGCAGCTAGCTCGAGTGGCAAGCACTCCAATTCAGGCCCGTGGGAGAGCACGCAGTTAAGTCAAATGATGCAGCAGGAGTTCTCTGCTGGCCTTGGGATCAAGATGACAATTCCAGTCTACCGGCACCTTGCTATTGCGATATCTCGGAAGCACCTGAGCAGTGGCGGTTTCAAGAGGGACTACAGCGTAGAGGATGACGCCCATGACCATCAGGCCTCTCGTGGCCCCTGGACTGCCGGGTCAATCTATGCTCGTAGGCCGGCAGAGGCTATTGACCATGTAGAGGAGCGGAAGGCGGAGTACCGGAAGGTCAGCCAGGAATGGCATTCCTTTCTTGGGGTTTTGCCGCCTGCACTAACCCTAACCCTAATCGGCCACTGTCAAACGTTACGAACCGTCTGAGTTGTCAAGCAAAACACGTAAGGACAGGAGCGTCTTCGAGAGAGCATCAGCTAGATGCTCATGCTGTATGGGAGTTCTCAGTTGCTAGGGATCAAGAGTGCGAATTCTTTGCTGCTATGACAGCACGTCTTGCTTCTCGAATCATACGTGACACTGTCACCTCTAGGAGCTCAATAATCAGATCAAACCGCACGAAGTGCGAGCATCGTTCCATCCAGCCTTTCCTGCTTGTGGAATCCGAGCTTGGTGACGAACGGATGGAATATGTGTGTTAATGTAGATGGTATTGCGCCTTTAAACGTTGTCCATATCCTCCATCGGCACATGACTATTTGAATTTGGTGCGTGCGAGTTCACGAAATCAAACATCTCATTCCAGTCCTTGCAGACATGCAACTTCGGCTCTGAGAGGTCTATTCGAGAGCTCGGCTTCATGCCCTTCGTCGATCTTGTTGCACGCTCCAGGGACATATCACCGGAGCATTTCAAGGACTGAATGTTATCACTTAGTGACTAACAACAAGATATACTTGATGGGATCACTCACCTCTCTAACGTATGCCATGCAGTGTGCAAGATGCTTTGGTGGCTCGTGACTCACATCTCCGGCCAGTAGATCAGTCACCAGCAAACCGATTCTCTCGAGGCAATGCAACGCATGGAAGGTCGAGATGGCGTAATACGCAACATCGATAGGCTTGTCGTCGGCAAGTGCAAGCCCATAGGACTGAGGGTCCTGGACTTCAATGAAACCATGGCCGACTTGATTTGCGTTAGCTAGGGCTTTGGAGGCAAAAGATGATGGAAGATTCACCTGGATATTCCAGGGCCCAGCTGGTACTGTTGTTCCATTGATTGGTGTTCAGATCGAACGGCTTCACCACCGTCGAGACTGTAACTCTCTCAGCACCGGACTCCATGGTCTTGCGAACAATTCATACATTCAGGGACGAACTTCTGTGAGCTCGTGGGTACTGCGGACGACGCTGTTGATGCGACGCTCGCATATGCCAATATTGATACCGAGGACGTGAAAGCACCAACTACGAAACCAACTCCAAGAATGAAACACCGTCTTCCCAACCACGTTTGAGGGCAGTCGTGCTCATGATCTGTCTCCTTTTCCAAGTGGGGCCCAAGTGGTCTGTATTTTGAGGACTTGAACCAGACCATCGTTGAAGTGAGTGCTGAAAACAGAGTGAGATGCAGTACGTGAGCGGGTGTAAGATTGAATAGCGCAAAATTTTGGAGGACGACAAACGACGACAATACTGGAGGGCGATGGATGATGGACTGAAACTCGGAGGACGTTGGCAGCCGTACACCGTCGGGCCACAGTCAGGCCCTGCAACTACGAAGGAGTTCGTTTTGCATGACGCATAGTACAAAACGTTCCTTGGTAGACAACCGTGACACAATATTCTAAAACGCTTCCGAGAACTCCCCATCGAGGGAACAAGGGGTGCTGTTCCCGCTGTGCCTCGCGCTAAACTAGCTGCTTCGTAAGCTGTTGGATTCTGTCAAGGTGCGCTATGACCTGGCTTGGATCCTTTAGGCAAAGCTTAGCTACACAAGCTTTGCTTAGCATATCGATGTAAATGCTTCGCATGTTGGCTTTTTCTTACTCGTCGTTCATTCGGCTTGATACTCTCAGCGAAAGTCCGACGCTAATTCCTCCGTCCATCTGATATACGACGAGCAGCAGCTTGCTGGCCCTGCATGCCAACATCTCGGGTCCAAATTCGAACGATTGCTAGTGACTGGAGCCCATGCCAACAGAAAGCAATGATAGCGTCCATGTCGATCGAAAGCAATGATAGCGTCCATGTCAATCGAAAGCAATGATAGCGTCCATGTCGATCGAAAGCATTGAACGCAGATCGGTCGATACATATGGTCATAGGTCCAAATTCTTGGAAGCATGGTTTTTTTAGGCATGTGATATAGATTCATTTTAACCGGCAGACAGTGAGTCGCACAACGCTCCCTGGGAACGGCGAGATGCCTACTAATTACACAAACAATATGCCGTTGCCAAATTTATTTCTCCGACCTACCACAGCTCTACTGCAATAGCCAAGCTGTCAAGACTTCTGCGCATCGTCTGCCTCCTTCCTGGCCTTTTTTTCCGAAGCACCGAACGTCGAAACCTGCACATCTTTGCGATGGACTCAGCCTGCCCAGTCCCGAGTACGGGGTCCCAGCTTCGTATCCTGCTACTTGGAATGCCACGCACATCTACTACTTGTGCGTTGGTCATTCGATAATATTGATTGGTTTAAGGATGGACTGACGCAAGACACAGCGGTGCGTCTAGCACTACGACAGCTTGGTTATCCCAATGGATATAACTGGGAATGCACAAACGACTGTCCAGGCCACTCCGAACGTTGGGGAGATATGTTACAACAGAAGTTCGAGTCGGACCGACTAATTTCCCAACGAGATTTCGAGTTGTGCCTACGCGGCTGCCAGTGTGCTGGAGACTGGCCTGTTTCGCTCTTCTACAAAGAGCTCCTCGAGGTTTATCCGGACACTAAAGTCATCCTAACAGTGCGGGACAGCCCAGATGTCTGGTATACGTCGTATGAGAAAACCGTATGGAGCTACGTGAAGCCTGCTCTGCAGCCCACATCAATATGGGATCGATACTGGCCTTGGAGAACGCGCCTGTCGAGGTTTCAACAGCTTCTCTGTAAGCATACCCCGTTCGCGAGGTTTCCTACGGAAGGGAAGCAATGGTACATCGACCATAATCAGGCCGTGCGATCGTTGATTCCTCCCGAGCGGCTTCTCGTATTCAACGCAAAGCAAGGATGGGCACCGCTCTGCGAGTTTTTGGGTGTGGATATACCCAAGGAGGAGTTTCCGCGAGCGAACGACTCGAATGTCTATTCGAGCTCGGTGAATGCAGCACAGACTCTAAGTAACTTGAGGCTCTTTTCTAGATATTTGGACTTGCTTTCGGCGTATGGTCTTGCCGTTGCAGCGGCTTTTGGACTGGCGTATTTTGTCTCTCGATGAAGCGTTTCCTCGTCAGCCACCAAGACAACCTTTATGAGAAATTTGTATTTTCGCTACAGTGGAATGTTGCTATCATCGCTCTCCTCTCTGTCCTGTACGCATAAGCTGAACGATGGCTGAAGATACTCGGTTCCGCCAGTTCAGCATATGCCATTCCACTTTCTAAAGTCTCCTTCTTGTTCGGGTCTTCAGACTCCATCAGATGAGATACCATGACCAATTGGCAGGCCAACCATCAAAACGGCGATCGGCGGGCCACAATGCATATGCCACGTACTTCGGAATCCTGATCATGATCCGTGGCAATTCCCGGTGACTTGATGAATGCAGCAAATCGCCCTCGGAGTTGCGTCCAAGCTAAGACGGATGATCATTAGAACGGCTTTGGAAAGACAGTTATCGCGAGCGATATCCATCATACCTTGGAGGCGTGGTTGCTGTCGCAAGAGTAAGAGCCATGTGGACGCGGTATAAGTACTTGTCATTGCCACGCTTAGAGTATACTATTGAACATCTCACAAGCAAAGGACCATTCCAAGTACCCACCGTCCACTTCACATTTAAAGTCCTCACCATGTACGGTACGTACATACACAAGAGTCAAATTGTCCGGGAACGTGTGAGACAACAGGCTGACATTTCTGATCGAACTGTGCAGGAATCGTCGCCGTCGGAGCCGCCATTCTGGCAGTACTTGCTCAACAAGTCAAGGCCAGTGCCTCTGTGAGAGCTGCCGTCATTGAGGCTGGCCTTGCCAACGATGCCATCCTCGACAACGCCGTGGTTCGTACCCGCAATGCTGATGGCGAAAACATCACATTGACTTTGAGCAACGGTATGGTGTCGCTGAACTCACATCCCCAACCTTCTGACTTGGTTACAGGCGAATTGGTGGAAATTCGCAGTGCCACCATGGCGACCGAGCTGAGCGCCCTCTACCGTCGTATGGTCGGAGTCAATAGCATGGGCAAGGGGAGATCTACCTCGCGCGTGCGACGTGACCGCGTCTTTGCCAGATCTTGCGTTCAGACCTGCGGACCGGAAGGGGCTTGCTTGAATTCGACTGAACCAGATGGCACTACTTGCGGGTGCTTCTACCAATGCGGCCCTGAGGGAGAGGAGTGCTTCCAAACCTGCATCGGTTGATGGCGAGGTGAGGGAGTTGTAACGCTTGGCGGAACCTACTTCTGCAGGATGTAAGGGCAGTCATTCACTTGGAGGCAGGAGGTTGGCGAGGACGGCACATGCACGGTGCATTCGATCATTCACTAGCTTTTTAGCATATAGACCGCGCCGGATATAAACAGCATGTGCCTAACAAAATATCACAGTGCACTCACAGCATGTGGTCGTGGTGGGTCTGTGCATAGTGACATCGCATTCAGCTTTGTCCGAATCCGCATTCATGAACTCTCACGTGGGCCCGGTTGGTTATTTTCCAAAAATGGATCCTGGTGTTAGCTGTCTTTGAGTTCCGACTACTGCATTCTCCACCTCGCTGATTGTCACGTGTCTTATGCCTACTGGTAGCGAGGGTCTTCCAATATCTAGTGCCAGCACGATGCATTGAGAAAGCGTTGATAATTTTGAGAAACAAGCAAGGCAGACGCTTCTGTGCATCCTTCGGCAACATCCTGAAGGAGCGCCGCAGACCGCTCATGATTGTGTTGAGCGACGTGGTTAGTGTCCATTCCATCATCACAACGCCGGACTAGTCTACCAACAGTTGCTTGATCTTACACTTGATCGATCTACTTAGCCGTTGTAGGAAGCATTGTAGCAGCTGAACCAAGAGCGAGACCTTTCGGCAGCGACGCCGCTGATATATGCACGTGGCAGTTCCGCTCTACCTGTTCAAACAGTTTCAACTCCCAGGCATTTTCACCCACACTGAAAGTCCGAACTCTTCTACTTCCCCAAAGAGATTTCCAGAGCCAGCCATGGCGCAAGAAGGCCCAAAGCAACCGACTCTCCAGGTCATGGTACTTGGAATGCCCAGAACAGGCACGACATGTAAGACTCCCGACTCATATGCTTTCGAATTCACTAAACGATGATATTTCCAGCTCTGAGACTTGCCCTTGATCAGCTGGGATATCACTCTGCATACCATTGGAATGTCATGTGTCGCAACAAACAGCATCCCGAACTCTGGGAAGACTTCCTTGCGCAAAAGTACGAAAACGACGTTCCACTCAATCAGCATGACTTCGAGCTGTGTCTTCAAGGATTTACCACCATTGCGGACTGGCCCTGCGCTCTGTTTGCAAAGGAACTGGTAGAAGCATATCCCAATGCCAAGGTCATTCTGTCGGTGCGCGACACCCCAGACGCCTGGTTTGCATCGTTCCGAGATACGCTGTGGAAATATCAACAACTCAAGCTGAGACCAAGCAACCTCTGGGAGTATATCATGTACTCCAGTTCTTCCACGGGCCGCCAAAACCGAAGTCACAATCACGATTTCCTCTACGAGCTTCTGTTCGATTATACTCCATTCGGAAATTTTCTGGCAAAGGGGAAGCAGTGGTATCTCGAACACAATCAGCTCCTGCGTGACGTCGTACCGGAAAACAGACTACTCGAGTTCAATGTGAAGGAAGGCTGGGAGCCGCTCTGTATGTTTCTAGGACAGAAGGTGCCTGGTGAAGATGTGCCTTTCCCAAGGGTGAATGATACAGCGAATTTCCAGGCTATGGTGGATACGTCGTGGGCGAAGCATCGAGTACAAAGAGTCAAGGAACTTACTCGTTCACTCTTGGTGTATGCCAGCGTCATCGCAGGCACATTTGGCGCGGTTCACGGATTGAAGTGGTACTATCACACGCAGTAGCTGCCCGTTAGGTATGCAAATGACTGCACAGCATAGAGAACATGAATAGCAACGTATGACTTCAACAGAATTATGCAAAGCAAGAGTTGTAGCCGACCTTCAAATGGATCCGCACCTGGTCCCACGGATATAAGAACGGCTCCGACAGCCACTGCTGGCAGTGCATTCCATGCTCTTCTGACAGATCACGGTTGGTCAGCTCCAACATCGACGCTCTCTCGCCATCGTGCTGCTCAACAACGCGGAAGAATTTGCGTTGGTAGAAAGCGCAGTGCCAGAAGTGTTGCCTGTTTGTGGATGACTAGAATCAGTACTCGAAGATTGAGTGGCAGTGATGACTTCTAGCCATGCACGAACTTACCCCCAAGTAGACCAGATATTGCTTCGATTGCCAACGAGAACTGACTCGAGCGGTACCTCGATGGGAGGCTCGGTGCGATTTGCGAGGGGCTCTGTAATGTAGTAATTCCAGCCCTCTTTTGCACGCAGCTTGAGGAATTCGTCGTGGAGCTCTTGATCGAAACATTTGGCAGGTACCCAGCTATAACTCCACAGCTGAAACTTACAGTCTCTGGAGACTGCCGACTCGTAGTCATGGCCGCAATCTTCCATCAACCGTTCGGGTCCCATCTGATGCTCGTTTCGAAGCGGAGAGTGTGCGTTAGAAGCCACGGTCCAGAACACGGAAGCAATTGACGCTCCAACAATTGCTGAGCAAATGATTGCTGAGAGCTGTTTCGTCCACGCTGACGACTGCTTGTCGAGGGGTTTTGATGTGTCGTCGAATTCTTGGGTGTTGGACAAAAATGGTTCCACGTCTTCGCCGTACACCTGTTGAGGAGACGCAGCCATGCTTAGAAGGATGTCGGCCTGACTTGGGAAATAGTGACTGGGCGACGATTTGTGGATGGTCGGGCTGCTGGCATCACCCAAGAGAACGCTGCTTGTTGGATCTGAATGGATTTGTCGTTGTGAATTGGTAAATCGTCTGTTTAGGAGGCTTCTTCGAGAGACTGGGCAGTGAAAGGAGCGAATTTGGTAGGGGATCAATCGCAACGAGAGGAACCCAACTACATCGCATAGCGTACCACAAGTGGGCAAGTACTACTCGTGTGCTAGCGGAATGAAGTTGGCCCTAAATCGTCCTAATGCATCCTGCGAAGGTACCTTGCGTCGATCTCTTGGATTCACTCCTTCGGGGCTTAAGCTACATTGGGCCTCAGTGGTACGAATTTGGCTTTCATGCATCTTCCGAAGGATGCGCTGTGCCGATCTCTTGAATTCACTCCTTCGGGGCTCAAGCTTTCTGAATTGCCTAAAGAGGTAAGTGTGCTGACGACGCTTTTCAGCATGTGAATCCTTTGAACGCTCCCTGTCACGGATCCTGCCTGACATGCAATATTGGCTGGTCCTTTGGATTTGCCTTCGCGAGCAACTCTGTACTAACAGTGAGCTTGCTCTCATCATGAATTTTCTGATACTACTGCTGAGCGTTGTCTCTGCGCAGGCCGCTCAGCAATACTGCCACCAAGATTCTTCTTTCCATGTCTCCTTTTGCCTAGCCGCGGAGTATGGGCAGAACCATACACACTCATCAACCAACCTCAGAGTCACGTTTGGCTACCAGAAGCTGCATGGCAGAGGATGGGGAGCATTCGGCTTGGGTACCAGCATGTTCGGGGCCACAACCTTTACTACTTTTCTGGGAATAGACGCTGGTACTGTGATTCATCTTCAACACTGTGGAAATCGAGATCTAAGTGCGACACAGTGCCTCTGATGAGTGTTCGACATGGAAGGTTACTCGCCTCTGCACCCTCCACCTGCTCGGACTGACATACCGCCGCTACAGAGGACATTTTGAACCGCGGCCATACGAACTGGGGCCCGAAGTTGAAGTGAACAATATTTCGATCAATCAGAGTAACTGGCTACAAGTCAGCTTCACTTGTTATTCCTGCAACAACTGGCTGACAGCCAACGATATCCGTGCCGAGCAGCCATTCATATGGGCTTTCAATACACATACGATACTGGACGATGCGTCAGAAGATGCCGTACTTGGGAAACACCAACGCTACGGCCATTTTTCGCTGCCTATAGACCTGTCTCACGATCAGGCAGGCTCGTCATTACCCCTTGCTATCGACTTTTCGAAGCCGAATGACGATGACAGACTTCAGCTTGAGGCCCCCATCACTGAAGCTGGGCCCATCGTTTCTGTACGAACCTGCCACGGTTGGCTCATGACAATATCATTGATGGTCTTGGTTCCGTCCGGAGGACTTCTGATTCGTAGCGATTTGAAATATCGTTTCTTGCTTCACGTTACTTTCCAAGGGACTGGGTATGTGCTCGCATTGATAGGGGCGCTGGTTGCTCTCCCAATATTACCTTTGGAATGGGTAGGAAATCTTCTGCAACCCTCCGAAGTTTTATGGCTAATCGAGTCTCAGGACGCTCTGATGCAACCGCATTTTCTGTTCGGCTCCGCGTTAATAATCCTGGCTACCTTGCAGATATTCACCGGCTGGCTGCACCACGGCAGATACAGGATGAAGATGTCCACGCGGCTAATCGATATAGCACACATTTCTCTCGGACGTACAACGTCCGTAGGAGCTTGTCTGAACGGCATCGTGTAAGTTTCGTCTTTGTAAGGTACCAGTAGAAAAGCTGATCTATTACCTAGTGGTCTCCTATTGACGAACGACTCGCTCCTGAAAGTCGTGTTGTTCAGCACAATAGGCATCGCCCACGTCCTCACTTACACAGGATTTGCGTGCACCGCATGGAGCGATGAGAACGTCTCGTTGGCAAAGAGCGAAAGCAACGACGACAGCAACAATTCCCTGCTTCCTAGACGAGAGAGTGAAGATTCATGTCCGAAGGAATTCGACAAATCTATTGCTCACAATTCCATTCGCTCAAAACCTGCCGTCGTTCGAGAGCGATACAGAGCATATTTGAAATCTCCGAGCTTTCCGAAAGATCTCGTTCTGGTTTGCCTAGCAATACCCGGACTCGCCGCTCTTTTGGTACCACATCTCCTCGATCCAATTACCACAGAAATGCTCTCTCCCAGCTTCGGCCAATTCGGACAATCGAGAGATATCAATATCTGCAATTGCGGCGACTCTGTGGCCGCAGCTGTAGCCATGGGATGCAGATACGACAGTCTTGCCTCCGCATGGCTACCACCTCATTGCATCGACACAGAGCTCACGGCAGAGTTTGACAAATCCGGAGATGGGCCAGACGGAGAGTGGCAATACTGGCGTGACGAGGAGCTCACGTCGCAAATACAGCTTGACGAACTGGCGCTGAAGGCTGATGACAGCTCCTTTTACTGGTATTCGAGCCTAGAATGGCATCAGGTTCATTGCATTTTCTACTGGCGAAAGCTGATACGAGCGGACAGGACGGGTACCATAGTGGAGCCAAGATATAACAGCGAGAGGCATGCAATGCACTGCGGTTCACTGTTCAGAAATCGCAGTGGAGGAGATCAATGGGTTAGAGCTGGGGTGACATTACATTCAGATGGTGAAAGAGGCCGAAATGTGTGAACCTTGAAGGACATTCTGCAGTATAGTATGCCCGACGAACGAGAGATGACATCTCTGTATTTACTTACTACCTTTCTCTTCTGTTGATAGCACACATATCGTTCTCTTCTCCCGGCGGCACAGTATTCTGGGTGCAGGCTTTGGCGATGGGTTCACGGCGGAAGACTCCGAGCAAGTCGAAGAACATCGACGCTGCTGCTAATAAGGACGATGCCAATCCCAATCCCAGGAAGGCCACACCACGCAAGACCGCCGCCAAGTAGCTTCACGCACACAGTTGGGCATAAACAAGACAAACAAGCGACCTCCGGTCGCTTGGTTTGTTTGAATAGTTGAAGGCTGAGTCTTGAATTGTTTGATATTTTAACGGTCTTTCTTGCTTTGTTTGCAAGGATCTTTGAGGCCCGTGCTCTAGTGAAGTGAATGCTCGATAAAACTGCTTCTATAGATTCCTTTAGGCTGCTGCAGCCTCCGCAGTCTCTGAGCAATGCTGCCATCCTTCAGAGGACTGTAGTGCGTGTCTTTGCAGTGAACAGACTCTCAGTAAGGGTCAGAATGCCAGTAGATATCCATGACTTCAGTGTCATAAGCCACTGGAAGGTCTCACTRGACAGTAGTCGCCTACGAGGGCCCACAACGTCACTGGCTTGTGAGAACATTCTCTCAGGTGAGTCTGACATGCAAGGGATAGCGTAGATATCCAATGCTAGTGCTGCCAGTCTTGGCCAGGTCTTCATCTTGTCCAACCAGTAG
>NHNV01000144.1:0-29809 GCA_002785995.1 Mycosphaerelloides madeirae | reverse complement strand
ACATCTGTCTCTCACGGCGGCAAGCGCGCGTTCTTGTTTGTCCTCCCAGGTCTCTGCACGTTCTGTGTAGCGAGTGTTGCTTTCTCCAGAGCGTTGTTCAGGCCTGGTAGGTTGTCTTTTAAGTACGTCATTGAATCCGGCGAATAGAAGGGCATTTCTAATGTCCTCGTTCCATTTCTGCCAGTCTGACTTGCTTTCAAGTTTCTTGATGTGCGCTAGGCCCTTGGCGGCTTCGTTCGCACTGTCTGTCATAGTAGAGGAGATGTTTGGACAACCATCAAAGTAATCTTCAGGGTCGTTTGATATTATTTGATAAAAAGGACCCTGGCTCGAACGCGCTCCTGAATGTTTATCTATCATCATGTGGTCAGCCTTTTACATGTCGAACGCTTCAGGGGCAGAGGGGAAGTGTCCTAGGCTTGGGCGCCCAAAACAGGATGTGCAATTCTAGTTGCCTGTTACGGCATAGCCCTTGGGCACCAAAAAAGGCATTGGGCTCTTGTTGGGAATTGGGCTCCTGTTGGGCATTAAGCACCCGTTGTGTGTTGGACATCCATTTTGCATCAGTGCCTCTTTTTCTAGAGCCAGCTTTGAGGTCGAGGAAGTTCCATGAGTCAAAAGATTTGGATGGAGAATGGCTGGCGTGAAAAGTTCGTATGTTCCGCGGGTAGTGTTGCGTTGAAGATAGGGTAAAGTGAATGAAAGGTCCTGAAAGTTGCGCTAAAGCATGGAGAACATAACAACTTCGACATCAACAAGGTGCACGAGCCGGGCTCATAACCTGTTATTGAAGTGATTGTTTGAGCAACTACAGAGTGGCGATCGACTGCTATTCGTATTCACGCACCGTGTGGCAACGTACCTCGGCAATCTTCAACAGTATGCGCCTGAGGGCGGCGACGACGCTGTGTCTGTCAGATTGACCAGCGGTTTGCTGGGAGTCAGTTCTACGTATTCAATGAGTGTATCTGCGCAATGTTGAAGTGCGAGGGCTCATAACCAGAGAATGTGTGTAGAATGCTGCTTAGTCGTAGTATCTACGAGAAGCGCGAAGGAGAAGTGCTGTCTAATCTAGGAGCCTGAGGTACACACGCGTGACACACTAGCGGCTTGGCAACCCGATGTGCAGTCCTCCTGGCTGCATCAAGTTATTATAGCTCCGTTCGAGTCGTGCGGATCCCTACCGCCACGCACTATCGTCAACTCGACACCCAAGTTGTGAAGCTGTACGAGGAGGTACGAAAAAGCTGTGAAGCCTCCCTTCGCACCAAGAGCGCAGCGCGAATGTCAAAGAACGAGGCAGAATTGAGCCTACTGATCCCGAGCGGGCTGGGACACTTCACGGCGCACGAACTACAGCCTTTCAACTTCGTAGAAGCGCTTCTCCAGCAGAGCCCAGTTCCGGACGACTTCGGAGCCCACATCTTACACGTGTGTACGACCCTTATCTCCAGAACCGCCGCGAACAGTACATCGTATGATCGGGCTGAAGCAGTCAACAAGATGTTCCACAACATCACTCACTATCTTTCGGGGTGCGCGTTGAAACACAGTCTCCAGCAAGGGACAGGTAAGGTGTATCTGGACTACTACCGATATGAGCAATTTTTTGAGAGCGCTATAGACGACTTCTATGAGCACCACCACGTATGCGCAGGGTCCAGTGTTGATGGTTCCCGGCAATGTGGCCTTGTCAAGGCCTGCCATGGTCAGCGAGACCACCAAGATGAAACTGGTGTCTTTGCGAAGGGTGACTACGAGACCCTGCTTGGCAGCAAATTGGACTTCAGGCAGCGATGGTTGAGCAAGGTGGAGAAGACGTTTGCTATCGTGGCGAGTCACTACAAAGAGCTGATTGATGGCTCCGGCGAATCAGCCTCCAGAATCGTGCAAGAATTTCAAAGACGCGCATCGAAAGAGTTTTTCGAGAGCGTGTGTCCGGGCTACGCCTTCATTACCCACAGGACATGCCTGGGCTGCATGATGAAGCAGCCGGAGCACTGTCTACCCTGCGGCCACGTTATTTGCACATCGTGTGCCAAATCCTCAGGGGAGACGAGCGGGCACGTTGTGTCGGTTCGATCTTGTCCGATTTCGCCCGACACGACCGAGTGGAGAAAGCCGGCAGTAATCGAATTACACCCTCAGGGCGCCGGCGTTCGTCTGCTAGTATTGAAGGACAATGAAGCGCATGCCATCGCTCAGCTGCTCTTCCTAAAGAGACTGGAGATGATCTTGCACGAGATGGGTGGTGGGCGTCTCAACATTATGGATTGTTTTGACCTGGTAGTGGGTTCGGGTACAGGAGGCCTTGTGGGGCTGATGGCCGCTAGGCGCACTGAGACAATCGATTCGTGCATCAACCTGTTCACGCAGATTTTCATTAATCTGAAAAGTAAGAACATGTGGAGCAAGAGGAGCAATGCAGATACACTGCGGCAGGTGTTGTGCACGGAAATGGGCGAAGTATTGCTGTTCGGCGAACCACGGGAGTTACATTTCCGCGCGCGAGTGGCTCTGTCTTCTTCAACTCGCAGCGGCTGTCAGCTCGTGCTCGCGAACTACAGGAGGCCTGAGAATAGCGAGTCCGCGACTCCCTACAAGTTCAAGTGGCCCGCCGAGCCCGAAGGGGAGTTGAAAGTATGGGAAGCTCTCGTCGCAACACTCGCTGGAAGCAAATACTTTCGAACGCAGACATTGCGTGGAGAGAAATACAGTGGCTCTCACCGGACAGAGCACGGAGTAGAGGCGATAGCAAGGACGGAATGCAGATTACTTTGGGGTGTTCGTCCCGATTTCGTGTTGGAGCTTAACACGCAAGACGATGCACAGCGCATGCCATGGACGAAACGCATTCGGCGGCTTTTCTCCCGGAGTGGAGAGTCCGAGCAGTCGTCTGTGGGAGGCTTGATGCCCGAGCAGTCAGCAGTGCAGATAGGCTGGAACCCAATTCGTGTCGGAGGTGGTCTGAGCGACCATCTTCCTGACGTTGGCTGCTACGACGACATGCATCTTACACAGCAGACCATCTCTGCATTGTTGAGCGACGCGCTAGCGTCCCCCCGCAGCGTCGATCTGCGCAAGATGCTGCCAGGTATCGCTCAACGGCTTGTGGCAAGTTTCTTCTACGTAACATTGGGAACGGGTGTCGCAGCATCCCCAGAAGATGTCTGCATCACCTGTCAGATCGCTGGCAGGTGCGACGGCAAAAGTGACGCAATGCTAGCGGTATGCGACATCATCGAAATGCATTGCTCGGGCAATTTCCAGCCCCACTTTCTAATCACTCCCGACGCTGATCGACAAAGCCTTACTATCAAGGTGCCCTGGTGCCCTCAGCGCGAAAGCTTCCGGCCTTTGCGTGGTACGATACCCCGAGACCAGATAGGGGCAGAGATGTTGTGCAAGCTCTTTCTCCGCCCGTACGAGTCCGTGATAGACAACGGACTTTTGGTCAGTGCAATGCCTGGGCAATGTCAAGAGAGCAGGTTTGCCCGCCCCAATAATTCTCCGAAAAGGACGAAAATGGAAATTGAGCCCTGTCCCACGGAATCAACGGGGTTGAGACCGTCCTCCCCTGCCTCGACCAATGGAGACAGTGAAGACGAGCAGGCACGAGAGGTATCGGAATATTTTGAAAAGAACTTCGGCTTCAGTCCGTTATAGTTCGTATGGCGGATCACATTAGCGCTTACGCAGCGGTCTGCCCCTTCTTAGTTGCCGCCCCCTTTTTTCCGGCGCGACCTGCGGCACAGTTCATGGTGTTCGATCGATAAGTGTGCCCGGGTCGACCGGATGTCGTCTTCACGAGCGGAGCCGTTGAGATTGTTCATGAACGACGAGTGAGGTACACCATGACTGTCCCGTGACGCAAGCTTCATGCAGGTGTGCAAATCTGCAGTGTTAAACCTTGCCAAGGCTTCAGGGGTGCAGACACGCTCCTTCACAGCCGCTCCCGGCTTTCGAAGTTTCAAATAATACAACGGCGTTTCCTGTGCGTCAATCACTTTATCAGTCTTCACTAGAGCTGCAGGACATTAGCGCCGGCGGCAAACCATTGGCAAATCGAGCAAGCCGCAATGCCAGGACGTCGTTGTCTCATCGATCTTCACTAGAGCTGCAGGAATTCAACGACGGCGGCAAACTCAGCGGCAAATCGAGTAAGCTGCGATGTCAGACACTCGCTGTCTTACCGACCTTCACTAGAGCTGCAGGAAATCCAGCGACGGCGGCAGCGGCCCCCGGTAAGCAGCGACAGCGTGAAACTTAGGGGCTTGGTCTGACAGTAGTCGAGAAGAACCTTTCTAAATCCGTGATCTGCCGCCGTGGGACTCGCCGATCCATTGAAAGGCGTCTCAGTCCTTGGTATCTGAAGATGCACTGGAACCACTGCACTGGGACAACAGATGCAACCAAGAGGCTCAAACGAGTGTCAATAATATCCTCCGGCACCGAATAGAGACCAGCAGCTGTGCGGCATAGACGTGAGCAAGAACGTGAACTTGAGAGTTCGAAACATATATATCCAGGCCCGCTGCCCCTCCATTTACCCGCCATCGGTATTTTCAGGTTGAGGGCTTTTCAATCCATGGATCCCGAATACATCGATCCAGCGTGGCTCTCGCCCCAGGGCGACCGTAACTGGTTTGATCAGCTACTACAGTCCGGGTGAGAGCTAAAGAAAACCTACTGTCGTCTCACTGTGCTAATCCTGACGGCGCTTGAAGAGCCAACTTTAGTCCGCAACAGCCGCAGTCATCTCACCCCACTGGGGGTATTCCTGAGCAGTCTCCGTTGGTGTCGGAGGAAGCTCTTCGACATATCATCAAGGTAGAATTGTCCAGAGTACTGCAGGAGTTACCAGATACGCTTTTTGATAGGGTGCGTGCACTTCATGCATGTTCAAGACATTTTGCTGATTCCTTAGATCTTGAATCTTGGCTATCCTGTAACGGAGAAGGAAGTGAAGGACGCGCTCGAAACTTTGAAAAGCCAAGCCCGCCAAGGAAGATCATAAGAAAGGACATAATGCATTCACGCACAGATGGAACAGTATTAGACACAACGACGCAATGTCACTTGAGGTTCGTACCTCTCGCTTGTTTATCGGTTGCGCAGATACCTTAGAGGCAGCGGAGATGTCGTTTACTTCAAACTATGGTCTTGGCCGACACGTCAAGCTTTTATAAAGCTACATCCACTTTCGTGCCGCTAATTGCAAAGAAGTCGGCTTCCAGAGCGTCGTCAACGGTGGCAGATATTGTGCATGCTAACCTGCAGGACAATCATGCAAAGATGAGTTCGACTTTTCCCACCGCCCCCCTGCCGCGCAGATCATCGCCGAGGCTGTAGCGGACGCTACAGGTCGATGAGACGCTCAGGTCAGTGTGGCGAACAATCAATCAATCAATTTAGAAGGTGAGTGAATGGATTGATTGATAGGCTCTGTCTGTCTGAAAGTATATGGATTGATTGATTGATTGCTGCATTAGGCCTATGCCCTGCCTCACCGTTGCCACCGCCATCCTTGATAGTGAACATCTTGACGTTCCTCTCACTCCAGTCTATCGCCTTATTACGAGTCCAGTTCTTTAGCGACATCGTGGATGATATCATGCCTTCCTTTAAGTCGATTGCGGCGTGGTATAACCATGCAACCGGTGTCACTAAACGACCGCTCTGGTTCGTCAGACATAGGTGCAATGGATAGAACATCGAGAGCCATTGCTGTCAACTGAAACCATTGAAGGCGCTTGCTCCACCACCATTGGTATGGGTCCTTTACATCATTTTTAGAAACTGGCTCTGCTTCCTTCTTTTGATGGCGTTCACCACCGGTATAGCTAGTAGAGGTGGGAACATTCTTGGGTAGAGCAGGCTCGTCCTTCGTGAATCGATTTGGCAGTGAGCAATAATTGCTGCCAGAGCTCCAGTAGTGCTTTCTCTCCAGCAGCAATCCAGTCAGGCCTGTCGCTCCACTTCATGATAATCCATTTTCAGTTGTAACGAGGGTGCAGAACCGTAGCGGCAAGATAGACCGGAGAGTCGTCTGTCTTCTCATAGTACTCATTTAGCTTGGCCCAGGCAAGGTTGATGTTAGCTTTGAAGTGGAGCTCTGGGTTCAAATACTCCTCCGTGGCTAGAGCCGGATTAATAACGACATCATTAGCGATTCAATACATGGCCTTGTTGTGTTCAAATAGAGCTAGCAAGTTTTGTAATACAGGCAGAACCTCCTAGATATGGCCATGCTTGCCAATTTGGCCTTGGAGCTTTATTGTCGCTACCCTTAATAGGTGGAAGATCTTTGTGTATTACTTTATCGTTGACCAGTCGTCAACCGTGAGTTGATCTGCGAGTCTTGAGGGTGGAGACTTCTTCTTTGGCGGTTTCTTCTTGTAGCTATGATTAGCTTGCCAATGAGCGTCGTACCGATGCTACTGTGCCACCTGAGACAGTACAAACTTGTCAACTACTTCTTGGAGGGCAAGGGCCCTCTCCATTCTAGCGAAGAGCGAGTTCTAGCGGGTGTCATCATCACGAACAAGCTTGTAGATAGCAGCGTCGATCTGATGGCCTGATACACTCGCCTTGGCTTGTAACAGTTCGAATAACCCGGCTCTCTGAGTAGGGCTGCAGATGAAGACGATATTGTTGTACAACTTGCCAACAGGCCTACGCTTTCTCCAGTGAGTCAGCAGATCGCGTTCTTCTTTAGCCATTAAGTCCAAGTCGTGCTCAAACACATTGAAATCTTGTTGAAGAAAACTTCTACCACCTTTGTTGCTTTATGGCCTTGTTTGCTTCTGCAGGCACAAGACTGCTTTCTTCTGCCACCGATAGATAGATCTTTATCGAAATCATGATGCTCAGTCTGCTTCGTTCACTTCAACAGATCTTGACATCCCACCATTACGGCCCTAGCAATGAGGTTGAGAATGTGACCAACACACCGCACTCTGCGCTTAGTAGCGTCAAATCCGTACTCTACGGCGAGCCATTCTATGGTTGTGTCGTTACTGCTAGCGTCATCGCTGTTAAAGTCGCCGATCTGATGGGGACCGATAGAGAAGTAGGAGTGTTGTGATTTGGGGATGCTCTTCCTGTCAGGAGCAATACTCATATGGTTGCTACTGCCGCTTTGCTACAATGCTGCAATGCTGACGTACACTTGCTCTTCCCTTGCAGGTGTACTTACAGACAATTACATATAGAACAACAATAATAATCATCTTAATATATGCGCACTTTGGCTACCTTTACTACCTGAACAACAGGTTATGAGCCCGGGAGTGGTTTCACGCTCTTTATAGCGACCCTGCTCTTTTGGCACCTGTGCCGTCGTTTTCTCCGCCGCTTCGCCGTCGCCTTCACCGTCGCCGCCGTCGCGCTCACTATTATCGCCGCCATTGCTCTCGACGAGATTGGCCGACACTCAACCTCACTTGTTGGAAGAGTCTGCACCGCCAAAGCAGCCTTTCACGTGAGATTTACTGGATTGAGGGTGCGCCGCAACTCATCCGCTTCCTCACATCCGCGACATTACACGCCTATTATACGCCTGTAGTATACGACAATACCCTGCAGCAATGGCTTCCTCCGACTCCACCGGATCGAGCAAGCTCACAAAGCTTGAGGGACGTAAGAACTACCCTTTCTGGCGTACGCAGATGCAGTTCTATCTTAATTAACACTCCTGCTAGGAGATTGCTACTGGTATTGAGCAATGTCCCGGTATACCTGGGCCACAGACAGGCACTTCTACGACTGGTGTTCGCGACTGGAAGACTAGGAACGCTCGCGCCGCAAGAGTTATTATGACAGCGACATCGGCTGAAATTGGGGACAACTTGACCAACTTTACCGACGCTGCATCTATATAGACATACCTGAAACGCTACGAAGGATCTGGACCTGCGCTGCGAATAGACGCCTACATTTCCTGGAAGGACCTCTAGTTTACCGGCAAAGATCTTCAACTCTTTACAGAGAAGTACCAGAAAACCCTTCGGCAACTGGATACTTACGGCATGACCCTTGGTTATGAACTGCGCGTATATGACCTGATCAACCGCGTTACACCCTTCTATACAATATGGGCAGACATCAAGCGTGAGAGCCTCCGTAGTATTACGCTCTCTACTACCTCACCTACAGACGACTCTCTACTATCGATCGATGAACTCGTCAAAGACCTGCGGGATCAAGACGTAGAGATGAAGCGTCAAGACAAGCAGGTCAATCTTTATCGATTGCCGGACCGGATGCCGGACCGCAATAAGAGCACACTCAGATGCGGCTTTTGCAGCAAGACTGGCCATACTGAGGATCGATGCTACAAGAAGCACGGTTATCCAGACGACAAAAGCAGCAGCAAGAGCAAAGGCCGAGGCAAAGGCAACGACCCTGGTGCTGTTGCTAACAATGTCAACCGCGCTGTTGCTCTTGTCCTGCGTAAGCTACCTTATATACTAATAAATGCTGTATTCGAGACACCTGGTTCCGGAGGAGACTGCTGTTTTGATTCTGGTAGATTCAGCCATATTACTAATGACTTGAACGACTTCAATGAGTACAAAGCAGTCGACGCTGGCTGTACTGTTGGCGACAACCGTCCTTGCAAAGGCTTCGCAATTGGCAAGGTTACTCTACCACTTGTTAGCAAGGATCTCAGGATTACGCCAGTCACCTTCTCCGACGTACTCTACGTCCCTGCGCTCGCTTCAAAGATCATTTCTGAGAAGGTGTTGCGTACAAAGGGGGTCTACTACAACGGCGAGACCTCTTCAATCTTTAATCGTACTGCCTCTAGCAGGGCGAACCATTTTGGTACCTGTCATGACATTGACGGATTGCCACACCTGGTTATCGACAAAGAGCGCTATCGCTCTTCTCGACAGGCACGGATCGACGGCCTTGCTGGCTCACCAAACGACCGTGTTCTTGTCAACTCTCGGACCATTCCATCCTCAGCTACAACTACTGCTGTATGGCATGCTCGGCTTGGCCATATTTCAGACCAAGCACTTACTTCTCTCGCTGCCACCAGTGAGGGGGTGTCAATTACTGGAGACCGCAACTCTGGCCCTTATGATGCATGCAAGCAAGGCAAGTTCAAGCGGAAGTACTTACGTGTGCCAGTACCCCGACCAGACTGGCCGCCGTATCAAACGCTTGAGACTTATTTACGGTAATGAATTTGCTGAAGTCAAGGCATACTGCAAGTCTCACGGTATTGCTCTCCTTCCTTTAATAGCACACAATTCGGCGCAGAGTGGTCGAGCAGAGTTTTCAAACTACATTATTAAGAAGACTGCTCGCACAATGATAATTGCTAGCAGGGTGCCTCAGCACCTTTGGCCAGAGGCAGTCAAGACTGCAGTTTTATTAGTAAACCTTACGCTATTACCAGCCCTTAATTACAGCTCTCCTGTTCAGATGCTGGCAGAACTTGGTCCCGACTTTACTGGACTCATTCACCTTGGACACCTACGAGCGCATGGCTGTAGAGCATACGTCTACGACGAATCGAAAGCTCGCGGCGACAAGTTCACAACCCGCTGCGAGATTGGGAACAGTGATTTGGTGCGGTCGGTCGGTCTAGACTACGAACGCAATGTTCACAAGACCACGCTAGTGCAGGCTCTGAGACCATGAAGACCGGTGGTTACCACCTATAATTCTCATTAGTTGTAAAGTGAATGATTATCTACGAGTACAAATCCTCATCGTTATCAATGTCAGAGGTTTTTGTTGTGAGGGCGGCTGGTTTGGTCCCACACCACATATTTTTTTTATTGTAGTTCTATCTGCGAGGTAGCGATGTTTGTATACATGCTGCCACGTACTCCTTCCGTGTCTGTGCTGAGGTAAGTGCTCTGCGCTAGTGGCAGGCACGCTCCAGCATATGAGGAAGTTACCATTCACAACAGTTTTCTCATGAATTGGCAGGTCTTCAGTGTCCTTTTTCCCTGTTCCTTCCGCAATATCACCAAGCCAGGCTCTTTCTATTGCTTCTTCTTCATCAAAAGGAATCTCAATATCACCATTATCATGGCGGCGAGGCTGTGGAGGTCCATACCAACTCCGGAGACAAGCGCACGCCTGGATGATGTCTTCTTTAAGACGATAGCGCCGGTGTGTCATAAGGTCTCGTCCAGCACTGAAGGCACGCTCCGGATCATCACTCATAAGCGGAATAGCAAGACAGTCAAGCGCAAACTTGGCTAACTCTGGCTGTGACTGGCGCCTGTCCATCTAGTATTGTATGCAATTGAAGGGCGCTTTCTTGTTGCAAGTACTATTAGCGTTGAGTTGTGGATCTTCGCTTGTGTCTGTATTGAGGTAATCCTGTAGAGCATCGATAGGAACCTTCTCCTTGCCATTCTTATCCTTCTTCTGCTACATGCTAGTGACTTTGCGGCGTTTGAAGCGCCAGAGTGACTTATGAAGGCTCTCGTCTGATTTCTCAATAGCTGTCAAGGTAGCCGCGTTAGGAGAAGGTTCGGGGATAGCGTTATCCTTATAGTAAGTCTGCCATATCTCAGTAACAAGATCTCTTACTTGATCAACATATTCCAGCTGGTTCTTAGGTCCCCAGAGGTCCTTGATCCACTCCAATTTGAGAGTTGGATCAAGAACAATAGCGGCGTAACAGATGGGCATGTTATCAGCCAATTTGAAGTACTTCTCAGCCTTGTGCCAGCTGTGATCACAGCACGTACTAAGGAACTCGTACGTCTTGTCTGTAGAGGCCAAATCCGCGAGCTCTACCTTGTGGTTATCAACTGTTTCCATAATCCAGCAGAGCAATTAGTACCAGTCATCGTAAAACACCTAATTGCCTTAGGACCGGAGAGTGACTGTCTCAAAGACCTTGAGAATATCTTCAACTTTGTCTAGTTGGCGCCATTGTGATTCAGTAAGGAAGCTCTTCTTTAGGCGTGCAATGTCGTCCTTAGCTCCGGTCCTAAGGAATCTAGTACAGAATAGCTTAATCCGTTTCTCAACATCCTTGGCTCGCTTGATTATGTAATAGAATGAGTTCCAGCGAGTAGCGTTGTCGGAAATGAGCTGTGAAAATGAAGTTAGCAACAAGATTGTAGAAGAACACAAAGTCAAAGTTTGTGTAGCCGCTTCGGTCAGCACACTTGGAAGAATCAAGATCTGGACCCTTCTGCATGCTGATCGGGCTAATGGAAGCAGCCGCTTAAACTTCAACTTCCAACTTCTTACTCACTTACCAAAAACGCATCAAAATTCTTCAACGCTCTACCCATCTTTGCCCCCATAAACGCCTCTAGTCGCGGCGGTGAAGCAAAAATGAACCGGATGATATTGCGGAGTCGTCCAACGGCTCCGCAGCCATTCTAGAAGGAATCCACCGCCTCAAAAGCGCCCTTACCAATCTTGTGCTCTAGATCTTTCATACGCTTACCAGCACCTTTTCCGAGCAGCAACGCGTAGGTGCACAGGTTGGCAACATGACCAAAGCATCTGAGACGTCGCCAAGGCTAGTGTGAGGGCTTCATCTGAGGCCAGAGGTCTTTGCAGAGTATCCGGACACACGAGTCATTAGACTTCGCATTATCGCTAAAAAATATCCAACCTTCTCCCTTATACCAAAGCTGTTGATAATCTTGAGGAACAGATGGGCCTGGTTCTCACCAGTGTGTTCGCCTATCAGCCTTTGGAACGCTAGTAGCTGTGTATGCCGCACGCTATTCAAATCAATGAAATGAGCAAACACAGCCATTTTTGCAAGCATTCCCCCTGGCGCCGTCTACAGATCGAAGGACAGGTGGATATCAGATACTGCCTCATTCAGCTCTTTTCCTACCACCTTCAAGAAACGCTAGTATTCAGCCATAATCCACTTGCGGATAGTCCAGCCGGCAAAGATCCAGGTTGCCTATTGCTGGTTTAAGGAACGATATGAGCTCGCGAAAGTACCGGTTCTCGACAATTGGAAAGGCGAATTGGCAATACACAATCCATGTGATAAGGATGTGCTTGAAGTCGTCAAACCGCACCTTGTGGACAAGGCTAGTATACCCAAGGTTGTTGGTCTCTGCTAACTGCTTCTTTGGCTTCATCTTCTTGCCCTTTATGTCGATATTATGGGTTGTTATATGCTGTAAGCCACCTCTTGTTCCACTAAGAATAGGCAGTCTCTGCTCCGACTTACTGCCCTCACAAATATAGCAGTGATACACATCCTTGTTGTCAGATGAACGCTTCAAAGCCTCGCCATACCACTACGCTGGTGAATACTGAGCTTTTTCTTCGCCTACTTGCTTCTGGATTGCTTTGCAGCAGGTGTATTCGACGCCATGGATGAAGAAAGTGTCCGGATGGCTGGTCTCGTTATATGGGGGGTTCTCGTGGTACAATATCACCAGATCTGTGCGTGGTGACGGCCGTTTGTTGCCAAAGTCCAGTACAGATTGCCTTGGCGGCAGCGGCAGCGCCATAGCAGCGACGGTGAGGTGAAGAAGCTGATACTGATCATTGAAAAGGGGGGCAGTTGCTATACTGACTTAGGTGCGGGGCTGCCTAGAAATAACCCTCATGGTATAGAAAGAAATCCGACTGGCTATTGCCCTTCAAGACGATGGTAACCGGTAACCAACCTTAACATCCATTTACAGACCACGACTACCGGTCAGCGCAAAGTCTGGCGACCAAACGAACCGGTCTGTGGTCACTACAGACCATACCACAAGCCGACCGACCGCACTCAATCACTGTCCTCTTCTAGATGTCGCTGCTCACGCTGACTTAACAAGTCTTTCTTGTTGCACACTCCTTAACGGTATGCACCTCTGCCGTCAGGCCTGAACATTATGTTAGTTCTGCTTCTTTATACGCCTTCAAAACTCGTTCACCGACCTTGTACAGCCTCCCAATAGCTTGGTAGATAGTTTGGGGGAGTTATGGTGGCTACATATGACATATCGACTGAAGGCTGCGTGTGAGAGTGGTTCCGGCGTTCAATCTCGAGATCTAGCTGTGCTATGAATTGCTGCCGGTCCAGAAGAGCTAGCCTCAGAGTCCTCCAGGTTGGAGACCACTTGAGCAGCGTTGTGGACCATTCACGTCGTGACGAATTATATCTAAAGCGAATGAAAAGCATTTCGTGCTGTGAAGAGACCAGTATCTTATTGGGTGTGAACGACTGCGAGATAATTGTGACGGATGATAGTGTAAGGTAATTTTGTTCTAGAGAAGAAATTCGTACCATCTGAGGTACTGCAGTTTAAAGCTTTCGACCTCTTATGCAAATCATAGTTCTTAAATGGTGCACGGTATTGGTAGCTTTGCAACCCCGTTTGTTGGTAAGATTTAGGCACCTAGTTTCGACATCCTTGTATACCAATTTCGATCTGGAGTCCTACGGAGCAGACGTCCTGAAATCTTTAAAATGTCACAAACCTTGTTCATGTATACAGCTTTCCGATTCAGCATTGCTATCAGTTCTAAGCTAGAAAGATGCACTCTACCTTGCTTAAAGCTCAATAAATAGACGAGCAAATGTCAACACTTTGAATGAGTTTCCAACCAAATGCTTTACTTTAGTTCGCCTGGGTTACTGTTGGCAGGCTAGACACAGCGAAAATGGACTCTAAGCTGAAGCGGATGAGGGTACATCTAGAAAACTAAAGAGACAGACAAGTAGGTAGGTCGGTTGTTACTGTAGATAAATAGTATTCAGTAGGTTGCTAAGATGTTGGAAGAGCATCGAAGAAGAAGACCTTCCGCCAGGCCCAAGTCTTGAGGGTTGAGACTACATTCACGTAAGCCCCTACCTCCCAAGCCAGGCGTACTTCTTCCGTTTCGAACGTACTGCCGTCTTGGATTGAGCGTCGAAATGTCGTAGGGTCCGCAGCGAACGTTTTGTGAAGGGCTGAAGAAACAGTGTTGATGCTTCAGGACTACCACTACATCCACCACCTTCAACACTAACATACAAACATCTACAGATGGGACCAGGAATTGGCCCGCTTTGGTTCTACATATTGGAGTCACGGATTCGACACGTTGAGTTTCTTTAACACTCGATTGGAATTGCGCCGTTGAAACTTTGGTTCATAGTGATTGATCTACTTCTATGCCTTTGTCGCGCATCACGAAGTGAATGATTCGAAGGATTTGGGGTTCAGAGCACCTTCCAGCCTGGACCTCACATGCTGTCGCAGTAGCAGAGCCTGCATCGCAGCCTCCAGCACGTGAGCCAGGCCTAGAGAGCCCTCTAAGCAACGATCTATTCGTGCGCTATATACAAACAAGACACTCTCGAAAGGGGGGAGGTGGGTGGGTTGCTGAGAGCCGTCCGTGATGCGTGGGTGCAGTAGTGAGGCAGCTGAAGCAACGGAGAAGCCGGATGTTGCTCCCCGCATAGACCCCTGCATTAATTCTGGTGCTGTTCAGAAATGGTTTGATGCTGTTGCTGAGCTTCAAATCTAGCATCGCTACCCTCCGGACTGCATTTATAATATGGACGAGTCCGGATTTGGTGTTGGCACAAGTCAGTCATCAAGGGCATTAGTTAAGATACGCGAACGATCAAGCTAGAAGGTTATTAATGGCCGGCAAGAGTGGATAATCGCAATCGAGTGCATAAGCGCTGCTAGCGTCGCGATTCCGCCGCTGGTCATTTTCAAAGCAAAGCACACCAACACGGCCTGGATCCCAGCAGATACGCCTCTAGACTGGAGGTTCTAGACAAGCAACAGCGGCTGGACGTCAGACAGTCATGCATACGAGTGGCTAACCACTGTTTTCGAGCCGTCGACAAAACCAACCAACCCAACACAGCGACGACTTCTGATTATGGACGGCCATGGCAGCCACATTACTGCGAATGTTATTGCGTACTGCATGGAGCATACAATTGATCTTCTTATCCTACCACCGCATACATCGCATGTGCTTCAACCGCTCGATGTGAGCGTGTTCTCGCTACTGAAGCGTGCACTTACTACGGAGACTGATGCAGCTTCACGACTTGATGCAGGCCGTATTGTACGCAGCGAATGGACACGTATGTACATACGCGCAAGACAGGCTGCACTCAGTTCGTCGAATATCCTTTCTGGCTTCAAAGCAACTGGTCTGTAGCCGTTGTCGCCCATTGAAGTGCTCGAAAAGCTGTCTACAGCGCAGGCTCCCCAAGCTCCAGAGCTACACGAGACAACAACACCACTCGGCCTTGACCTCTCGCTACTTCGCAGTGATCCTCCAGATGGCACAGAGCTTCGCGAGGCAAATGCGCAATGCCTTGCCGCAGTGGAGAGAGCTGCTGATGTCCCTACGCCAGTCAAACAATACATCTCACGACTGACCCAGGCTTCCGAAGCGTTATGCAGTAAGGCTGCCACACTTCGTATGGAGAACTTAAAGCAGAGGGAGATGCTCCAGACATGGAAGAATCGGTCTACCGGCAAGCGAGTTGCATTAGAGGGAAGGTTTGTGTTCAGTACCCAAGAAGTGCTGGAGGTAGCCCGTAAGGCGGAGAGGGTAATAGTAGATAAAACTTCACGAAAGCGGCGCTGCACGCAAGCTGGAGTTGCAGAAATTGAGGATCAGGAAGTTGAATTAATAAAGAACATATCTAGCGACTCAGATTTGGATTGCATTATGGTGCAGCAACGTAGATCGAATTGAAAGGTGTCCGGCTTGAAATTTATGTGTCGCTTCCCCACGTGTGTCGCTTCCCCACTGATTACGTTATTGGAATTGAGTTTACAGCATCATGCCGCTAATTTCCATCCAGTCCAGATTTCAGCCAATCATAAGTGGTTCTGCACTTGACTAACCTCCGCCGAGAGCTTTGTCGCTAAACTTGGCACATCTGCAACGTGATTTTTCGAAGGGCAGATCTTTGTCTGGAGAGTAAGACCGCCTGGCCGCGGATTGATCGATGATCATACTCGAGATGTGCTCTCATTAACCGCTATTGCCAGGATGAAGAGGCTACAACGATAGTCATCATGAAAACAAACATTATAGTGACGGGCATGGGAAGGGCCCCACGGAATGATTCATCAATATAGATGAAGTAGTTCTTATGACAGCCCTAGTTTTGATGCAAAAGACACTCGTCTAGTCTTGTCCAGCCAGATTGGCCTAACCGACGGAGTAGCTCCGGTGAAATCAGCAGCTAATCAATATGGCTGGAACAACGCCTTTATTTATTGTTCCTTACCCTGGCTAGCTTCTATAATCCCAGCCGCGGCTACAAACATTTCTGTTATATCGCCACTTCTTCCCACTCTCATACATTCCAACACCACCAACACCGCCCTCGCACCTCCTCCTAGGCGCCGACGACATCGCTGAATACGTCCCTCGCTGAACGAGCTCAATCGGACCTTCCAAACGCTCTAACCAGCATGAGTGCCGCCAATAGCGAGGGGCTCATTATGAGTACTCAAAATTTTGAGCTGGGCAATTCACACCTCGACTACATGCACAAAATTAACAGCTTGGACAACAATGGTGACGCGATTGGCTCGCTGCTGCAAAGCGGTGATTCGCAAGATGTTTTGAGCACCAAGAATGGCGACGGAAACGAAGAGCCAGAAACTCGGCGCGGTGTAATCGAGAGTGGATATGCCGAAGTGCAAAAGAAGCAAAAAGGCCAAGAAAGTACGAAGCCAAACCGTAGCTTGCTCACGAGAAATGCAAACACCGTAAGTGATGTCTTTCCATATATTGTGAAGCATTCAACTGAGCTGTGACGAAGAAACGCAAAGAAGAGAACCGAGCCGCACAGCGTGCATGCAGAGAGCGTAGAGACGCTCGCCGCAAAGAAGTGGAGACACGACTTTCCGAGCTGGTAATATTGTCCGATGCTGGCAAGCATGAGAATAAGCTTCTCACAGCCCAGGTCACAGAATTGCAATTCGAACTCTCCGAACATCGAAAGCGCTTGTCACTCAACCTAGGAATCGTCCACTCGCCACCTCTGTCCGTATCAGGTGGGAGACAACAGTGCAGCAGCAGTGCTCCCACGTACAGTGTTGACACCATTTCCGGTACTCTGGACCGAAACATCCTGACCCCACAAATTCCACAGTACCGCACCACGATTGATGGGTATAATCAGCAAGCTTCAGTGCTGCAGAGCCGACAGAGTATCTCGGCTCACGGTATGCACCCTCAAGCCACAGGCAGCTCCAGGGCTGGAAGTTCAACTCAGATCACGAACACGAGCTCGATATTCGCTCCCTACAGCACCACCAACAATGCATACGGGTTTTCAACCGCAATACCTCAGATAACCTGCGGTAGCAATCCGTCTGGTACACTTTTCAGCCTCAGCGATTTCCGGGGCACTGAAATCAGTGGATATTTTGATGAAACGCAGACTTGGCCTTCGCCGTCAAGTGGACTCCCCGGCGAGTGGACTCCCCGGCGAGGGTACTGGCAATGGCGGAGGCGGTAAATCCAGCCTCGACTCTGGTTTTCAATTCAACGGTGGCAACAATGTCAGTGCCACCATTTCACCAACCGCACGCATTTCAGGCCAATATAACGCGAATGGTGAATGCGATAATTCTTGCGTAACCTCCCCCGAACCATCGCATGGCAGTCTTGCCAAGATCCAACAGCACCTTGGCTTCAATTCCAACAGAGCCACATATCGAGAGCAGAACGATACGGCAAGTAGCATACTTGCCACTCATCCTGGCTTCGGCCACCACAACGCGGATTACAGTACTAACTCGATGTACTTTCAACGTACGACTTCGGCACTGCGTGATTCGGAGACCACAGAGAGAGCAAGCGATCTTGGAAGGCGATGTCTTTAATTGAGTGCCATTTGACCAGACGCCCAGCTCAGCATCCTTCGACCAGGAATGGCTTAGGAATTCGATTGGAATCTCTAGTCTTTACAGCAGGTGCACTCAGTCATCAGCGAGAAAAGCCCTTCAACAACCACAAATGTACGACCAACCGGTGGAACCCTCGCGGCAAAGAAGAGTACCGGAAGACCGATAAGAACAGCATCGTCAGCTGCGAAAAGACCTCGCAACAGTGGCAATCGAATCCAGAGTTCCAAGAGAGTAGTCTTGATCTAGAAACTTATGCTTAGAGCGTCACTCCAATACCAAATGCTCCGGATCCGGTGTTGCGGTGAACCGAAACCACGTCACGCCGCCCTCGAAAAGCCGGTAAAAACGCAGGCTCGGACACGCCGATCGACATCCCGCCACTTATTTCCGATATTTCAAGTGATCAATTCACGAGGACAACAGCGTAGGAAGCTACTGCACGGGAGTACGTGCAGTAAAAGCGGAGGAACAGCAGAACTCGAGATATCATGGGAGGCTGTTGAAAAGACCTTGCATATATTAGATACATTCGATGCCAGAGTCTAAGCTTGACACTAAGGCGGATTTCGATATCGAGTGACCTAGAAGATCAAGGGTCGGAAGACGAAATCTAGGAGGAATCAGCGGTGCCCTACAGTTACACAACCTGCAAGGACGTTGGTATGAAAGAAAGATGGGCAGTGTGATGTCAATCGTCTCGGAGTGTTCGTGAGAGACATTCGAGTACCTGGACGCCGCCTCGGTGAAGAGATGCAGCTCTCATACCCTGTCGCCGTCAGATGCAGCCTGGAAACTCCTCCGATTGACTGGCGGAACACCTCAACAAAAGGCCCTTGTCGCAGCCGCGATCTCGTCCTGGAGCGAGACTAGGAAGAATGAAGTTGATAAGGAGCAATACAGCAACGTAGACAACGCTAGACATGAAAGTGTTCACTGCATTCCGGATCTTGACGCCCGCAGTCGCCCACAATCTCGAGGTCTCGGAGCATCGGAACCTCGAAAGAAAAATAATTGAAGACAAGCGCGAAGCAATTGAAAGCGTTTTTGATGGCGAGCCCGACCAGTAGAATCTTGCTGATATGTAGATCCTCGAAGAAGATGCGAATGACATCGCAGTGACGCCGGCAAACGGATGTGAAATTAGAGAGATGTTGATGTTCGCCCTCGCGAGAACACGCAGTGTTTGCTCGAGCAGTTCCAGGGAGGGGGACGGTGAGCGGGCTTGACATGGCGAGAAATCTGAACGCTCAGACGTTGCACGTCGAAAATTACACCATCGCGTGGAGGCGGTCCAAATCTCCGAGCCCAGCGACGTGCGGTAAGGCAAAATATGCAAAAACTAGGTCTGTCAGCATAGAACGAGCCAGACGACAGACGAGGCGGAATTGTCGCACGGAGCAGACGTTGCCGCCCGGTAGTGCCTTCCTGAAAGCACTTCGCCGTGTTGACCCGATCCATTCAGCAGGAACTTTCGGGCCGGGCGCTGGTTTCGTTCTCCATACTCTAGCTTCACGCTAGTAGGGACAAATGGTCTCCAAGGCGCGTGCCGTGGCTCGGCATCCATCCATTTGCTGAGCCAATCGACGTGCCGGTATCCTACCTCAGACAACTCTCAGTCTTTTTTCCAAATGCCAACCTTATCACTTTTAGTCAGGATTTTAGCATCCTAAGGAATACCGCGCAACTTCTGAAGATGCGTCTTCGACTATCGTCCTGCGAAATTGAATATTGAAAATTCAGTCGTCGCTCCTCGAAACTCTGCGTATTTTTGCTCTTCAACGTACATCGCCAACGTACATCGCCTGCAGTCTGTTGTTTCGACCACAAGCTTTAGATAGGCGAGCCACCGGTGGCTGATAGTATGAGCACGATTACCAGCAGCAAGCTCTTCGAGTGCCATTTTGACATCTGTACGAAGAATATCTGGAGCCTCATGTACGCAACAGATGTTACCAGGGACATCAAAAGACTTAGTAGCCAGTTATGCTTGGCACTCCCGAAATTCAAGCTTGGACGACATATCCGGCTTAATACAGGGACCGTACATGTTGGTGCCAGCAGGCCTAGGAATGACAATCCCTTGCCACGTCCATTTTTATGCACGTCGGTCCAGAATGAAATACAATACATCGCAGCGAACGTTATCTGCCAAAGTACCGCTTCATTCGAGCTTGGTGAGCCACGCTTGTCAAGCATATCATCTAGGTAAAAACCAGAGAGAGGGGCCAGAATGAGTTGGACCCCAAAAATGGGTTCGTCGCCTGCTTCCCCAGGGAAGGTGACTGACATGTTCTCGGAAAGGTAGATCCAAATGGCAAGTACGACTAAGCTCGCTACAGCAACATATTTGCAAGAGGGTGAGACATTTTTCCCTGGGAAGTGACCGAAACAGCTATTTGAACTAGGTTGGCAGCAATAGGTTTGCGAACTGATCCGTAGTCCCTCGCACTTCATAGTCAAAAGGACCATGCACTTTCTTCGGTGCTGCTGTATTGACCCAGATTGCGACTCCATTCTCTTTGTGAACTTGCCTACGCAAATCCGCCACGAGGCATTGAGTTCCTTTGACTTCGAGCGCAGTACCTGCTACGACAAGTACATCAGGAGGAGACTCACGATCAGCACTGATGATGTTAGGAATATCCTCCTCTTGGTGATCCTCATCATAAAGCACAATATGCGGTCGCATATATCTCGTCTTGCAATCACGAGGCTTTATTGAATTGCAATTTTGACACTCGGGAAAGGTGTCCCCGGCATAAAATTCGGTTGTGACTTCCGACTTCCTACAGCATGTCCGACACCGTGCCTGGTGGAGACTGCCGTGTAGTTGTACTGTGACCCGAAAGCGTGAATCGTCCGGGCCTAGGAATGGTTGTGTTTCGGAGGAAGGGTCTGGCGACATTTCCAAGCCATCGATGTTTTGAGTGTAGTTGCGTCTCAATCTTTTTTGCATCTCCCATTCACTTAGCAGTCGATGGAACGGCGTTGGCTTCGCACGCTGACAAATACTATACATCTCTTTCATGAAGGCGTAGTGCGCAGAAATCGCACCGCTGTTTTTGATCGATTCGGCAAATATTTTGCCGTCAAGAAGCTCTCGAGCTTGGTAGGATCTATCCTGCCCTTGGAATGACTTGTTGAACAAGCCGTCTTCAGACCTAAATGCTGGGACTAAAATGCACATGAGCTTAACACATCTGCGTAGATGTAGAGACAACTTACCGCCAGCTGAAGTAGAGCAACCTGCTCCCATGATGACAATGATACTTGAGTTATGCCTCGAATCAAAGACATCGAGTAGCCTGCTCAATTTTTCATTGTCCTGCTCATTCGGATCGAGGTTGACAACATAGCCCGTCTTTGGCGATCTTTGTATTGGTGTCAACACATCGCCGTCGACCTTTCCCGAGTTTAGACCAGAGGATACGGAGGAATTCCCATTGGGCGTTGCAAGAATCCCCAATAACTCCTTCGTCGTCCGTGATATCTTGGAAACTCGTTCAAGTTCGACAGTAATATGTTCTTGAAGTTCGCGACATATGGATTCCCAGCGAGTGAGAGTGTCGATGGCAGCGTCCCAATTTGCCCATAAGGATTCACAGTCTTGTTGCATCTGTCTCCTCACTTGCCGAAGCATGGACATGGTGTCGGGTTGCAGGAACGGGTTATCTGATATCCAACAGTCCAAATTTTCACCCTTTTCCGTGGAACGCTGCTTCATAGTGCGCCTGTATTCGATGACGAACGAAACAGCAACAGCAGAATGATCCAATCGTCGTCTGCACGTTTCAAGTTCACGTGTCAATTGAGGCTGCGCACTGGTGACCAGTGAATGAAGCTTCCTAACGCTGAGTTCCTCAAGCTGATCGAGAAGTGGCGTAGTAGTGCTCATCGGATTGGGATACTTCGAGCCGTTGAACAGAGAAGAGAAAAATGCTCGCCACAGATTGGTATCGATTTGAGTCGGTATGCAGAGACCTTGTAAGCGGAAAATAGAGACGACCGCAACGAATATGCCGCAGTCGTGGCCGTTGGTCTGCCTTGGCAGATCTGCTTCAGTCTGACGTTTGTAATCCTCGCCAAAGGCTTTGAAGCAAAACAAACTCACAGCAGCGGCTGTGGTCTCTGTTGTAGTTTCCTTGTGTAGTGGGTCATAGACGGAGAATGTCTTTTGCAGAGGCTCCACAAATGCGACCGTCCAGTGACTATTCTTGCAGTATGGTATGACAAGAAGTTCATGTTCCTCCCACTGCTTGCTTTTGCGGTAACCGCTGAACGTTTCGAGGAATGACGGGTCAAAAGCCAGCCGGCCGTACGCGGGTGTGAATGCCTTCATAACGTATTGTATGGCCGTAGAGTTCAGCCAGCTCGCTGGCTCAAAGCATGTAACAGCATGTTTCAGTTCGGTCCATAGGTCTGACCATCGCGCGGCAGCAGCTGATACATCGTTCCCGCATGGGCTTCTTGTCCCTGACTCAGTACTGCTCAAAGAATCAGGTTTGCGCGGTAAGGATGGTGACGTCGGAGAGATAGTCTGAGGTTCGGATTCTTTGCCCAAGGTTCGTCTGCTTCCATTGAGCATAGTGTTAGGTTTCTTGCTCGATCTCCTGCCGAGGTCGTCCAGTACGCGAGGACCGGGAGAAGGGCGATTATGTTCTCGTTGTTCTTCATCCCCGCTCACGTCGGCTTTACGCTTCACGGGGGAGGTGACACCTCCCGCATTGGTTGTGAGCTTGACGCGATTCATGATCGTGTCAAGGTCGCGCTACAGGAGAATCGCACTTGAGCGGTCTCGAAAGCTCAGGTCGTTGGCCCTTGTCTGTGTTTTATTGTTTCACTCACGAGTTCAATACCATTCTCTCCTCTGAAGTGCTTGCTGATTTTCGCAAGTTGCTGATAAGTCGTCTGTGTCCGTGGTTTGTCGCCTAGGGGTACTTTCGAGTGCTAGTCAGTTCCCCAGTTTTCCGCGATTGTCTGGGCTGCCTTCTTGAGGACATCAGAGCTGGGAGGGACGCTCATAACGTATTCTGAGAAGATGTAGCAATGAAGAGACCAAGCGCAAAAAGGTGGAAAACAGAGTTGAGGACAAACTAGGCCGCCGCAGGAAGTTCGATGAGGCTGGGGAAGGAATGTGGCACAGCGTGTTTCGTTGCAATGCCTCAATCAGCTTCTGTGCAGCCAAGCCTTGGTCAGCTTCTGCGTGACCAAATCTGAGTCAGCTTCTGCGCCAGTGTTGTCTCCTCTCGGCGAGAACACGTGCCGTGCACAGATCCGATCGTTAGTGCCTTCGAGAAAGGTCTAAGCAGACTTTTACTGGCACCATAAGTTACAAGAGATTGTTACAGGACTCTCCGCTTTTCATACACGACTGAGACCATTGCCTTGACAAGTCTTGGCGCAACGATGAGGTCCACGGAGCACTCTCTCTCGATACTTGAAATCTTCATCTACTTCAGTCTAGCTCAACGAGGTCGGCATCGTCGAGTTCGCTGAGACTTTTTGGCTGGTGGGATGGGGGCGTCGATTTCTATTACTGCCCCATCTCCAGCGCCTGAAGCGCCTGGTGGTGGAGCGGGAAGCAGTGGAAGATACGGAATCGAAGGATCTGAGCTATTGTCGTTATTCGTCATGGCTAAAGACTAGACAAGCGGAACTCGAGGGTATACGGGAAAAAAAAGTGGAGGAAGGAAAGCGCGCAAAGTATTGAGAGGACAGAGTGCAGGCGCGTTACAGTACGCGAAAGCCGACTGTTTGCGCTTTATACCTACTCGCCTGCCAAGCCCGTAGACTCAGCGGAATTGCCATCAGACGCTACCATACGCTACTACCGTCTGCTGTGGATATTCTGAGAAGGCAAAACGTCTCTGGATACTCTTAGAAACGCACGCAAACGTCAAATTCCATATGCTTCGAAGATCGCAGTTCGGCTATTCGGGCGCATGCACAAATGCGAAATTGGCTGGCTTCAGCCAGCCAGGATGCGATGCTGCTACACCCCCCCGTCCGTTGTTGACATTCTGAATTTGTAGCATGTTTTCGAGTACTATGATAACACGTGCCATCATCAAATTTCGAGAAATTCGCCTACCACAATCTGGATATCTGCCTGGCTGACAGCCGAGGATCAGACTTGGCTTTTAGCGAGCGTTGCTCCACGCGACCAACAGCATTTTATAATATCATGAAGTAACAGGTCAACTCAGAACTATAAGCAGATTCGCGCACTGCTACTCGCTTTTCGGTTTATTATGATTGTGTTTTGTTCTTGCACAGATTTAGGCTGGCTATGATCCCAACTCATTGTTCGATACTCAGACTGCTAGCGCACCAAGGGAGTGGTTCAGATTTTGCATCGCAACGGCTCACTCAAAAGCTGACTCAGATCTGATGCTTCAGACTTCGACTATATGCTGACTCAGATTTTGCACCTTCAGGCCACACTCAAAAGCTGACTCAGATTTTGCATTTTTAAGCCACACCCAAAAGCTGACTCAGATTTTGCGTTGCACAGTGCGATTTCGGAACAAATTAGAGCTTTTTGAAGTTGAGATATCTCCGCAACTACAGTCGCAATCAACCTCAAATCAAAACAGCTTACGCACATGGTATTTCTTAAAGTCATGTGTAATTCTAAGTTGTATGCTGACCCTGACTGATGGGTTTCCTGGCAAATAGCAATGTTTCAGGCCCCAAATAGCTGCATCTCAGCTCCTACTGCTACAGCAATCCTGTACGGTACATACTGTTGTCTTCATGAATGAGTTTATTGGAGGAGACTAAGTTACAAAGTGCACAATGTGAGATAATGCCAATGCCCACGGCTAATAGCCGGCTCAGAGCACTTCCTTCAACACATACATCTTAGAGAATAGCTTCAGTAGTGGTTCAATAGGACTCGAAGTTGGTTAAGGTTGATGAGTTGGACGAAGATGAAGAGTGGAAGGAGGCACACAGTGACATATGAAACGTCTGTACTGAAATGACTGACTATCTACAAAGAAGACAGGTCGGTGCTAATATATACACCGTAGAGACTGATCAGCGCCATAGGCAGCAGTAGGCAGTAACAGGCAGCAATAGGCAGCAGTAATCGTGTGGTAGGGGAACTCGGTATTCTCAACTTGATGTTGTTGAGATATCTCAACTTCAAAAAGCTCCAACTTACTGTGAAAATCGAAGTCAGGCATGCTTGCGCGCAGAATCCAGTGATTTGAGGTAGCTAAATGTGATGACTCCCCGCCACAAACTTTTTTGACCAACTCGCTCCAAGAGGTCTGCCAGTAATTTCAGCAGCAACAATCGCGGTTTGGAGGTAGGCTCCATTCAGTAAGTTGGCTAACATGATGTACGAAGTCCTTGTCCCAATGTGGGCTTCAAATTCGAAGGTTTCTATATTGTTCAGCTTGAGGAGTTGTGAGTCCATGAAACCTCCTCCTGAGGATTTTTCTATCAATGCCATGTTTTATTTTATTGAGGCAGCACAAGACTTGAGCATGTCTTGGAGAGCTAGGCCTTGCAGAGCTAAAGGGATCAGACCCATAATGATTAAGAAAGTAACTGTCACGTGGAAGCACAGAGTCAATTTGAAACTTCAGAAAACTGTTCATTAGGTGGAACGATGCATCAGGTGCACGCCGCTTCTGTTGAAGCTCACTCTCGACGATGGTCATGCATTTACTTCCCTGATCCTCATCCCAATGCAAAGGCTTTCATTACGTGATGTGTCCATCTACGAGTGCTCTACAACACTGATTCAGCAGGGGCTCCGCTAAAGATGTTGAGCCACGTGCTCCATAAGTTTCACTAGACATCTCTCTGCGTCTTTTGCGCTGATCTCACAGAGGACGCAACTCCCACGACCCTTGATATCAGTGGCCCAAACCTTGCACAGACGCTTCCAGATCGCATCGCGATCTTTAGCATTCTCAGGCAGGTGAGGCTTCTCCATGGTCCAGGTTTGCACGAAATGCGCCACGCAGGTGTCTCGGAAGTTTTTGTCGTGAAGATTTGCTTCGAGGATACAGAGTCGGTTTTCCCAGGCGTCCATGTGTTGGGATTTGTGAATCAATCGGATAGCTGAGTCCTTAAAATGAATGATTGATTGTCTGTCTAGCTGGGTAAAGACTGGCTATATATACAATTACTTCCTCATCTAGAAGGTTCTATAAACGACCGTTTGTGTAAGCATAGAAGGCAAGTGAATGTCTGTTGCCACTTGATTTCCAATCTGATTCTACCACTTTCCAACACTGCGGGCCAAGTACTTCCTGCTGAGGATGATAGACACCGAGACTGATGACCGGAATATGTCTTGCAGGTCCGCTCTTTGACTTCATGGCTGTCAGGATGCTGGTTTAGGCAGCAAGATCTGCAGATGTTGGGTCAGGAGAGTTTATGTCTTGATACCCAAGCTTGGCATTGGGCATGAGATATATACTCCTTCCAGTCCTTTATCTTCAAGAAGGACTATCGAATACTACACCGTTTACTCTCACCCTAAGATCTATCTACTTGTCTGTATCACTCTTCTCACACAGTATTCGATCCGCCCACGGGGTAGACGACTGGATAGATCTTTTCTCTACCAATCCGACTCAGACAGCTTACCGAGCGAATCGCGCCTGACACACGATCCTTGTTCAAGATCCAGAGATCGCGATACACCATACCGCATCAACCCAGCTCTTTCCGACCGACAACATGGCCGATAATGTTCCCCCAGATGACCAACTCATCGAAATCGACAATATGACAGAGGCACAAATCAACCGAGAGGTCAGGATTCTCGAGAACCGGCAGAAGTTACAGAAGCTTCGACATCAAGTATACGGCATTGGCAGTGACCCTGATGAAAAGCGCAAGGACGTCAGCGTGAAAGGTGCGCACACTTACAAAGGAGACACCTACAAGGCGTACAAACAGCATGTCCGTGACGTCGAGCTTGCTCGTATCAATGCGCCTCGTACGTTCACAAACGATATGGAGTTGATTGCATGGGCAATGCAATATTTGGAAGACAATGCAGCGGACGCTTGGCAGCGAGTTTGGGACCGAACTCGTACTCAAGACGAAGAAATCACGCTTGAGCTTTACAAGGACACCTTGATTACCTGCTTGGGAAATCTCGACCAGCGCATGCAGAATGCAGCTGACGAATGGACGAAAGCACACCAACACCCGGACGAGAAGATCCGCATCTTTGTGCAGCGATTGGAAGACTATGAGGACAACATGCTGGAGAAGTCCGACCACCAGTGGATTCTCGACATCCGAAACAAAGTCACCCTCTCTTTGCGAATTGAACTGGACCGTCAGAGAGTATGGAAGCATGCAGCAGCTATGACCAAGGCAGAGTTCATTTCTGAAGCAGAAGACGCCGAGGCAACCATTGTTCATCTCAACAAGCTTGAAACCAAGAAACAGCGTGGCAGCGACGACGTATCATTGCGTGGACGAAGCAATGGCGGAGACAGAGGCTATCGCGGTGGAAACCGTGGACGAGGTTCCTACAGAGGTGGCTATCATCCCTATACGCGCCCTTTGGCAAATAACACAGCGGCATCCGGCTCCCCTTCTACAGCCACGCCTGCTACTGACCCGCCAAACCATTATGTTGACCGCAGCAACATGAAATGCTGGAACTGCAATCAAACAGGCCATGGCACACGCTTATGCCCACGCCCTCGAGATCAAGCCACGATTACGAAGAACCGCGACGCTCACTATGCGGCACAAGCACGCAGGGCTGGCAGCAATAATTCGCGTACCGACACGACAACCCCTGCGACCAATTCGAACACAGCTCCTCTCGCAGAGTCAAAAAAAGAATGAGCGCTTCACCAGTTGTTGGCCTAGTGAGGCGCCAAACAGTTGATGTTTTGCCAGCGATAACTCGTGACTGCTTAGTTCATACAGGTCCGAGTCTTAATCGTGACGAGCCTGCAGTGGCAACACTTGACCCTGGCAATGCGACATCCGCACTAATATCGACCATTGCGCTGAAACAATTGGAGCTCAACCCTCTTCCAAGGCACGATCTTCCACAACTCGTGTGGTTCAACGGCAGTCATTACCAATCGACTGGCGCTTATAAAGTCCAGGTAGCAATCAAGGACGATATTGGCAATCAGAGACTTATGGACTTCATCGCTTATGGAGTTGAAATGGACGGCCCGGACCTACTGATTGGCAACCCGACATTACGACGATATGGCGTTCATATGGACCTAGGATCTCAGAAATGGCGCTTTGGCATCACCTCTGCAGCTGACATTGAGACTATTGATGCAGATGCGATTGAAGAGACGACAGTACTGTTTGTTGGCAATCTTCACTTCAATCCTCCAGGAAGGAATACAGCAGCGCAAACACCAACCTCCCTTTCCATTGGCAGACCTGTTATTGAATTCGGTCATCACGGCGACAACAGCAACAACGACAATGAGCGGACATCCTTGTCCACTGAGAACGGACTGCCCTCGCCGATTGCGCGTACTCACTTCGATGTCTTCGATCATGCAAAGGCATTGACAGTGCCACCATTCAAAGACACTGACCATCACATTGATGTCGTGGAAGGCAAGGAAGTACCATTTGGACCACTCTACAATCTCAGCGAAAGAGAGCTTGAAGTGCTACGGAAGTACTTGGAAGAAAATCTCGCGAATGGACGTATTCAACACAGCGAAAGTCCAGCAGGAGCTCCCATCTTATTTGCGCCGAAGAAAGATGGCGGCCTTCGACTATGTGTCGACTATCGCGGCTTGAATGCCGTTACAGTGAAGAATAGATGCGCTCTACCTTTGATCACTGAAACCTTGGATCGTTTATCCGGAGCTGCCTACTACACTAAGCTGGATCTCAAGGACGCATACCATCGCATTCGTATCCGCAAGGGTGACGAATGGAAGACAGCTTTCCGCACCAAATATGGCCATTTTGAGTATTTGGTTATGCCCTTTGGACTCACCAACGCACCGGCAACATTCCAATCATATATCAACCGCGCACTTTCTGGCCTACTGGACAACGTATGTGTCGTGTATCTGGACGATATTCTTATCTACACGCACTCGCCAAATATCGAGGACCATTGGAAGGACGTACGTCAAGTCCTTGACCGATTACGACAATATCAGCTGTACTGTAACCTCAACAAGTGCACATTTGCTGCCAAGGAAGTCGAATACCTTGGATTCCTCATCTGCACTGAAGGCGTCAGAGCAGACCCTGCACGAGTATCAACGATCACCGACTGGCCAGTACCTACGACAATCAAGGAGCTTCAGCAGTTCTTGGGATTCACTGGTTTCTACCGACGCTTCATTGGAGGCTATTCCCGCATCACCAAGGCACTCACTGACCTTACCAGAACGAAGGGTTTCACGGGCGACTTCCGCTGGACATCTACTGCCCAGGCTGCATTCGATAAGTTGAAGTCATTGTTCAGAGAGGCTCCGCTCTTGAGACACTTTGACCCGAGATTACCTATTCGTATCGAGACTGACGCATCCCAGTTTGCTATCTCCGCTATCATGTCCCAGCCAGACAACGAGGGTCATTATCATCCTGTCGCATTCTTTTCACGCAAACTGGCTCCGGCAGAGATCAACTACGAGACCTACGATCAAGAACTGTTAGCGATTGTTGAAGCCTTCAAGCAATGGCGACATTACTGCGACGGCGCGCAGCACACGATTCAGGTGTTCAGCGATCACAACAACCTCAGGGGCATCACCAAGCTAAGCAAGTTAACTCCCCGACAAGCACGATACGCTGTCTTTCTCGCAGGTTTTGACTTCGACGTACTTCACAGAGCAGGCGTCAACAACCCTGCAGATGCACCCTCAAGACGTCCAGATTACGACTCTGGCAGCAGCGCTGAATTGCGCACTCTCTTGCCGACTCTTCAGGCAAAGCTCATAGCAGCTTCATTCAAAGAGCACTCCAAAGCTCATTCAGATGAT
>NHNV01000143.1:0-30539 GCA_002785995.1 Mycosphaerelloides madeirae | reverse complement strand
TGATGATGATGATGATGATGATGATGATGATGATGATGATGATGATGGTGACAGAGCTGCATTCAACAAGATGGGACAAATTTGGGATATTCACAGTGCGTTAGTAGTAAGATCCACCCATTGTGGACCTAGAGGCAGGGTCTGCATACACCCCTGTTGGTTAATGGTCATGCCCATCACTTTCAAAACTGACTAACTAGTAAGAAAACACCTCCTTGACCGACCAGACCAATAGTTGACCGGTAACCGACCAAACCATTAGATGACCAGACCATTAAGGCCCCTGCTTCTGAGAGCCTATTGCGCTTGTCCGTAACCATACAGCCTGTATTACTTAAGGTGCGCTCTGGCTCATCACTCATAGGCGTAATAGTAAGCATATCAAGCGCCAGCTGAGTAAGTTGCGGCCAAAATTTTTCGTTTTGCCCACCACTACTGGTATGGATCTTTTATTGAGTATCTGATAGCAACGAGGTGTACTACTTCTACTGGTCTCATACAGTGACTGTATCAAGCTCTTCACCGCTGCTATATGCAAAGATATCGTATTCATCGTTGTCTGGTTAGTCCTTGCTCGTATAGCGCTTCTTGGACGTAGTTGCAGCGGCTGAGGGTATAGTGAGTATATCAGGTAGGTTACGATACTGTTGCCAGATTCCCATAAGTGTCTTCTCCCCTATAGTTATCCAGTCCTTGCGGTCGCTCCAGTTGCTTTGTATCCAGGTCCAATTACAGCGCGTACGAAGTACTACTGCCGCGAGGTAGACTGGCGTGTTGTCGGTGAGTAAGTAGTACTCATTGAGTTTGCTCCATACAAGGTTGATGTTAGCCTTAAAGTGAGCCTCTTGCTGCAACTCAGAGGCCTTAGGATACTCAGCAGTAACTTTCTCAGCGTTGTCGACGGTATAAGTACGCTTAGCAAGCTCAAAGTGATCCAGTAGCTTCTGTAATACAGGAAGGACTTCCCATTTATGGCCGTGACGGCCAATCTATCCTTGGAGCTTAATAGTGGCTAATTTGAGTGGCCTGAGGATGCGGTAATACTCGCCGAGGATGCGCCAGTGGTCCGGAGTGAGCTGGTTAGTAATCATGGATGGTGGAGCCTTCTTCTTCGCTTGTTCGCTCTTTTAGCCGTGCGTTGATTGCTAGTGGCTCTTATACTTCGTCTACATGCCAATTTGCTTAATAACAAACTCGTCAATAGCCTTAGGTAGCTTAATAGCACGGTCAATCATTGCAAACAGTGAGTTCTAGCGTGTATCGTTGTCTCGGATAAGTTTGTAGATCTCCGTAGTGAATTGAAAGCAGCTCTCGATAGCTTGTACCTGTAGCTTCTCAGATATGCCAATACGTTACGCAGAACGGCATATAGAGAAAATCTTATTGTGGAGCTTGCCAGCAGGGCCACGCTTGCGTTAGTGGATAAGTAGCTCACGATCCTTTCTAGCCATTACATCCAGTTCTTGCTCAAATACGACCAGTAAGTCGCCAGTCCCTATCATTACTGCTTCAGCAACAAGGTTGATGCTATAACCAACGCAGCGTATAAGGCGATGGACAGAGTTGAAGCCAAACTCGGCTCCAAGCCACTCTATAACAGCGACGTTATTTGAGGCATTTTCTGTCGTGAAGTAGCCGATCTTGTCCCGTAGGTTCCAATGAGACATCACTCCGGCTACACTCTTGGCAATGTTGTGCCCACTATGCGACTCATGATAGGTAGTTAGACCTAATAGGAAGTTTCGTAGCTTGCCAGTTTTATTAATGAAGTGGACCACGATACCAGCAAGGGATAAAGCATTGCCAGAAGTCCATAGATCGAAGCTGAAGTGAATCATTGAGAGCGCAGTAGCTAGTAACTCTGTGACTACGCCAGTGGAAGAGCCGTACGCCTTGTGAAACCACACACTAGCAGGTTGGTGGCTTGGTACAGAGTCTGTTGCAAGTGAATTGAGGTAGGTGATCATATCCTGGGAAGAGCTGCTTTCGAGCTTGCGGAAGGATATATGGTCCATTATGAGCCACTGTAGTAGTTGTTGTTTTCATGAATGAGTGCATTGAAGGAGACTAAGTTACAAAGTGAACAATAGGAGGATCTGCTTCTCCGGCGGCTGATAGCCGGCTCAGAGCACTTCCTTCAACCGTAGTAGCGAGCGGAAAGTGAAGGCATTTGCTGGTTGGGTCTCTCGTACGTACGATACAGTCACTTTTTGTGAGAGTCTCATAATGATAAGATGTAGATGATTCCTTCTTCTATCTCCGAGAACAGGTGGAAGTGAAGAGTACCGTCTCCTCGCAGGGGTGTGCAGAACAAGCCAGTTCCCTGTTGTGGTGCCGATGGTATCCGACACATATGAAACAACAATTTATGTCGAAGGCTACCTGTGAGCATCGATGGGATCGGATGCCATAAAAGCGTAATGTTAAGGTCAGCTCATCAGAGAGCGTTTTCCGTAAAACAAGTCTTGTTCGTAAAGCACTTTTGACCGACTAGGTGCTATCTTATGGGAATCACTGTCCTTACGAAAACTCGCTATCTCGTCAGCCATTCCCCAAATAGCGTAGATTCCATGAGGCATACGTTCGGATCCGAGGAATGCGAGGCCCGATTGCCCCGAATGCTAGAGGTTTTGACATTGCTCGGGACAAAAACGACCTACTTTGGAAGGCAGGATAAGGACAGAAGTTCCTCGCGCTATACCATATGATTTTATGAGCCGAAACTTCCTTTGGTTTGATAGGGAGTTCTTCCCCTCGAAATCTAGCTACCTCTGAAAATAAATGTTACTAAAAGCTTTTCGCATTTGTGACTATAGGACTTTACGAGATAGGCACTCGTTCGTAAATTGAAAGATTTCCGAGATAAGCCCTTTTTCGTAAGAACGGCCCTAGCAGTTTCATAAAATAAGGCCTGATTGACGAAAATTGAGTTATTACCAGCGATTCTCAACAGCGAGGCTACAAGCTAAAGCTCCCAGCGAAAGCACCCCGCGAGCGCCAGCTGAGTAAGCCAGGCCGTCATTGCGTTACAGCCCAACCAAATCAAGCACCCGATCAAGAGCAAGGGGGATCAATTCTACCTCTCGCGACATGCCTATTGCCAACTGAGCCAAGGCATTAACAATGGCACGGGTATAGATCCAGGTCTTCAACTCTTTTTCACAGCTTCTAATTGACCCCTTGTCCAACTCTGTCTCCTTCTCCAATTCTCTTCCTTGCCACCTCTTCCCTTGTTTGTCCACATCCACATCGTCTCTCTCCTGATGACCGACTCCCGGTCATTAGGATACCGCGGTGACCCGCATCCATCAATGACTGCGAGGGCCACTGTCATTTACCGTTTTCCCGCCGCTGTCTATTGGAAGACTATCTGCTTCCAACAACGCCTCGCTGACCCTCCTACCCTGCATTTCAATGACACGACCCCTGAATACTCCTCGCCCGCACCGTGTCGTGTAGACAATCTGGATATCCCAGGTAACTCCCAAGACTGCAACATCTCGAAGATTTGCCTCCAGCAGCTTTCGATACGTCGTCCTGATTAGCCTCCCAGTGTCGACTTTCTCCCTGAATGCGATACGATCGAGATCAGGTCGAAAGTGTCTGTTAGGGACGGAAATCTCGATCTTGACACTCAGGGATTGAAGATCGGTGGCAGATCTGCAGAGTGTTTTGATCATCGGGAGCACATCATCGAAGGGACGAGCGGGATAATCTCCGCGCCGTCGAAAGCTCCTGGTGTTGTCGATCGGGAAGGAAAAGGTAGTTTCGATCTTACGAATCTTCCTGACATCCTCTGCGCCTAGTGGCCACACGGTCCCCGGCTCTCCCAGACTCGTCTGACCATCTTTGACCTCCAACTTGAGAACATGTTCGCGAAGAATCGTGTTCGTCAGCCGCTCAGTGAGATCCGATAGATCGTGCCCGCTGAAGCCAGCTTCATAGACGAAATTGGAAATGGTTGAATGCCATGCTCCGTCAGGGGTACAGATCACTCTGAACGGGATCCCACAAAGAAGGGCGACGAGGACCAGGTCGACGAGTTCAAGGGAAAGCTTCCGCTGCATGCAGAGTATGAGGGCATGCCTGGCGGGCTGGGAGGAAGGCCAGAAAGGGTTGGAAGGCACATTGAGGGAGGGTGGCGTTTCATTGCGTTGCTGTAGTCTTGTCGGATAGGGTCGTGCGCGTGTAAGAGGGAGCGGTCGTGGGCGTCGAGTGTCTCTTCCCATTGTGAGTTGTTACGGAGAGCAGAATATATATGTACAAGGTGAGGACATGAGGACAGAGCACATGCGCGGGGCGCTAACTCCGATACTTATACCGGAAAGTCCTCACATTTGAGGGCAGTCCTGTGGTTCATGTGAGAGTTCAAGTGGTCCTGGAAAAATTGGAGTTCGCGGTTACAGACCAGAACCATGGTCGAGAATGACGCGTCGAATTATAAGCTTGCTCTCTCCCTGCTATTCTTTGTCAGTTTTGCGACTTTTTACATACCGCAGTGGGCTCGTGGTCTTTGCAAAGTATGATGGCCAAACCAAGTCTCGCGAAGCAAAGCTGGCAACTTCAGCCAAGAGTATCTAGCAAAGGAATTCCAGTATAAAGACAGGTGGCAGTGCAAGATTCAAAAGCTTCAAGTCTCGGCCACCGAATCTCCATGACGCGCACAGCATCAATCCAAATTGCGGTTTTGGTAACAATACCGACCACGAATAGGGTCGACGAGACACGAACAGATCTCACATTCGCTGTTGATTGGATAAAAAGTGTGCCAAGCTATTATGCTTGACTTAATGTGTAGTACATATGCAAGATCATATTTCAACATTCGCCGCACTCCCCACTTGTGCGACATGATACCGCAGTCTTCCGCTCGAGACGCGGGTCAGGCAATTCGAGTCGTTGAAGCAAGAAGCAAGAGAAGTCGCTGATTCGAGAAGCAAGAGATATACCTGGCTGAATCTTGGATTCTGCGCGGCTCCATATTAGCAGCCGTGATCGCAAAGGAAGGCTTCTATGGGTCGCCACCGGACAGATTCATTGTGATTAGAAGATTCGCAAGCTACAGGCCATATGATCTTCCAGGGACTAGGCCTTCAAGCCTTGAATTAACACGAGCATTGTAGCGAGAGTTAAATTGTTCAACTCTTAGTTGTCGACGACCAAAAAGCGCTGGCTTGGCGCAGGTGGGGTGATCATTCCCAGTGACTGCGGTAGCTTCTCGACGTGGGCGTAAGATTTGTGGCAGCAGCACGGCCCCCATGACTTGCTCTTGCGATTTTTCGGACGGGTGGATTCTGCTCGAATGTGAGATTGCAAGAAGTATTTCAGCGTGGGTGAGGAACAATCCACAGTCCCGGGCCTTCCCAGAGTCGGCGTGGGTTAGCAAGAGCAGGATTCAGAGTTGTGTCCCAGGACCAGCAGCGGTGAGCTCGTCATATGCTCACATGAGGGAGCTGGCCATTCCCGCTAAAACAAGACCCAGGAATATGAGGCCATGGGTATATCCGGATGGCGTGAGGCCCTTTGGAACCCCCGGGAACTCTGACAACTGCTTCGGTGATGCCATACCACAGAAAGGAATACTGGCCTTCGATGGGTGTGCATATCACAAACTTACGCACAAGCGCGTCTGTTCCAGAGGTCGAGAACTCCGGAAGTCTTGTATGTGAAGTAACAGGTATGTGCCTCCAATCTACTGAGCAGGCCCAGCATATAGGCTCTTCAAATCATCGGTCTCTGATATGGTCTCCGGAATCCAAGGTTCATCGAGAGTCGTACTGCATGATACCCTGGCGCCTCATGTTGATGGCGAAAGCAGCATAGAGGAGGAAGACGGTGAACTTATTGGCTAAAGGAAGTCGGTGGTAGTCGTATTATCCCAAGTGCGAAGTATACGAGATACTGCTTTCGCCTTTGGTGTAGACGATGGGGTTGCGGCTCGGTGCTGGGTAGGTTCTGATGGTATTATGGAGATTGTGTGCAGCAAATTCGGGCAGGCTGGCAGTCCACCGAAGCGGATGGGACTGGCGCCACATGACATGACCCGTGAGCATGATGCAGCAGCAATTCTTGTTGACGTAGGCATGGCTGATGCTCACAGTAGTTGCGATGTGCCTACTGCGGAATATCCGCCCGAATACTCTGCGGACTCTTGAAGACATTCCCCGGATACCACCTGGCCTTAATGCCCTGCAAAGCACCAACATTACCACCCCAGTACGCTCTCTGCGGCGCCACCAAGTCCCCGTCCACATACCCCGGATAAGCACTGTAATTCACTCCGGGCACCAAGCCGTGCACATATCGATTCAGCCCGTTCGCGAAAGCCTTGATCTGCGGGCTGACAGTCTGCACAGCCAGAGGATCCACGAGGTACGTTGGCATTGAGTACAGAGCGTCTCGATGCCAATATGCGGTGGCTGTCTGCGGGATGTCGGAAGTACGGCCGCCTTGGAGATCCCATAAGATGAACCAGATCCGTGTGCTTCCATTAGCTGAATCGATGTGTTGGAAGATTGCATCGACTGCAGCGTCAGAGATCAGAGTCTGGTAGGTGAACTTGAGGCTCTTGGCGTAGAATTGTGTGGGGATCATGCCGAAGATGTCTCGTGCGAGGCTACTTGCTTCGTGTAGGGTGGTTGTGAGGACGTTGCTAGTGATATGGAGTGACGGATTGCCGGAAGTAAGGAGTAGCTGCAATTGAAGTTGATCGAACCCAGCCTGGGTACCGTAGTAGACTCCCTGGAGTATCAGAGCTCCTTCGGTGAGAGTGAGGGTCCAGCTGAACTCTCGTGGAAGTGATGGACGGGCGATGAATCGACGCCATGATTTGAATGTGTCGGCCAATTCGAGAATGCGACCAGCGGTGATCTGGAATGAGAATTGCGTGACTAGGTTCGCAGGGATGGTCGACATTTGGAATTGGGTAACAATGGCAAAAGAAGCACCTGCTCCCCGTATGGCGGAGAAAAGGTCCAGATTCTCGTCCTTCGACGCTGTGATAACTCGTCCATCCGCAAGGACGCATTCGACTGAGACAACCTGATCGGCTGCAGTCCCAAGCAGCCGGCTGAGAGGACCAAGGCCGCCGATCGTGATATTTCCGCCGGTCCCAACATCGCCGAACACGCCGTATGCTGCAGTGCAACTGACGGACGCCAGGTGGTCTTTCAAATCACGAAGGCGATTACCCGATCCAAAGGTGGCCACCTCATCCGCGGGAATGCATGCGAAGTCTTTTGCGAAGTCTTTGAGGTTGTTGACATCCACGACCAGTGCGCTGTCGACGCCGCCAAGGCAATAGTTTTGATAGCCGTGGCCTCCGCTTCTTCCTTGAGCGCCGATTCCATGAGATGCTGCACATTGCACGGCCGCCGAGACTTGCTCTCATGTCGTCGGATACGTGATTACAACCGGGAAATATGGGTGGTCGAGGTTGCAGGGGTGGACGTCGCTCGTGGTGTAGGTCAGATCTCACACGAGCGGTAGGCGAATGGCCCCAACTATGTCCGGAAATGCGAACAGGGCGGGATTGTCTGAGACTGCCGCTCGAATGCATCGCTGGAATGGACGGCCTGGTGTAAGAGCGCCAAGAATGTCGTCGGTGCTTACGAGAGCATCATCTACGCCAGCGCCAGCAAGTTCCTCCAGCATCCCTGAGGGCCCTGTTGATGGATGAGGTCAGCCCGCCGAGACCTAGATCACTACCAACATCGCGGAGTGCGTTTCCAAGGCTGTCGAGAGTCCCTCCGAGGAAATCTCCAACTGAAATGTCTCCCGAGAATTGGGCACTGATTGCAAAGGGTAGCTGTGGTCCACACTCTTTGTTGTTGCGAATGTGTATATTCCAGGACGGAGGCTGACAACGACCGGATACGTCGGATCTGCCATTTTACTACGACCAGGGAGATACCCTGCCATGTAATTTTCACATCTGTGTGAAACATCGCGGAGCAGTGGTGACAGAAAGCTTGTTGTGGATGCTTGGATTTCGGCCCCGAACTGAATTCATGCAAGTGTCCGGGATGCCTCTTCTTGTACAGCGAAACGCTTGCTTCGACCGCGGGCATGGCATTGTCTCCATCTCCCTCCGATGCAAGTCCAATCAAGGCCCGATCAAAATGCCATCTCAGCATCCAAGAAGTCTTGGGGGCATGTGCGGATCCGTTCTGGCTTCGTACAGGACAATTGTAGACCGCAGAGACCGAGCACCTACCTAGCTTAGAGCTTTGAGACATCCGACATGCAAACCGCAGGAGTCGCCTTTGGTACTGGCTGCGACGGAGTTGCGCTCAAAATTGCTGCCGAAGAGCTCGATACGGCTTTTTGCGCTCCCGCCGACCGCGACCGCGGGATCTGCCAAGGCCGACTGGCTCATCAAGTGATCAACTGGCTTACCTGCACTCCTCAGCGTTCTCTTGAACAAAAGACACACGTTTGAGAAACCGATGTCCTTGCTGCGGAGGATTGTCCAGATGTATCGTCTGCAACCTCTTGTCCAGCTCTGCCGTCCCCATCGCAGGCCGCCACGCTGCCCGTGATCTGGGCCACGGCTTACTGCTTGGCATCGCTTGGTCGAAGAGCATCATCGACAAAGTGCAGTGTGTTCTGCGGTGTCCATATCCTGATCAGCACTTCCGCAACATCTTCTTTGCATGCTTTCCAGGCCTGGTAGGAGTCGCCAATGCATTGATACGATTGTAACACCAGCGATGCCGGTGCGGCATCGCTTCTAGTGCGTCTATTGCCAGGCTGAGCAGTCAAGGTACTGGAGTAGGTTGAGTTCGTACTTGCGGCCGAGTTGAGACATGAGGATGAGAGGCTTCTGGGCCTGGGATTATGCTGTGGTCGTGTCCCATCTTCTTTAGATAATGGTATAAGAGCGAAGTCTGGCTCCAGTGTCGCGGGCCGTCTGGTATGCTAAACATATTGCAACAAGAAGCTTGTTGAAAACCTCTCGTCTCAGGTACACGGGAATGTACTTGTTGGCAGAACAACGGGTAGGAGGTGCTCAGGCCCGCGCTAACACGGCCAGGTAGACCCAACGCTGTATGATGTCGTTGTCACGCTCCTCCCAGCTCGTCATTCATATCATGGGAGTACCAGCGATGCGCAGGCCATCCTGCTGCCATCACCGGAATGGCTCTTGCGCGCTGTGCAGGTTTCGGGAGGGAACATGTCGCAGGCAGGCCCAGGTGTATATAAGAAGAGATATCGTAACACCAGGAGGGGTAACAAGGGTGAAAGACGGAGCGGAGCGGAAGGGCGGGCGACGACAAGGTTGATGGTTGTGGGAGGAGCGAACACGAGGCACGAAATTGCGACGGAAAAAGAGCGGCCGCGATCCTCAGGCACCCAATCCCCACCTTCCGTGCTTTCACGGCGAACTTCACCTCCTGTTTCTTCTCTGTCCCTCCCACAGCAACATACTCTCGCAAAGGGCACTTCACCAGGCCCGACCAGGATATCGCGAAGCAAAGATATACCATCGGGTACCCCGCTGTAAGCCATGTAGCAGGGTCACGATCAGAGCGGCCTCAGCCTTGCGGGCGGGCGCAACGATGCCACCACCACAGTCGAAAACAGAGCGGAGACGGCGGACTTCGTTATCCAGATCGCAAGGCTACATGTACCTGGAATGATATGCCTCGGAAGAAAAAGTATCCATGAGTCTCATGCACCATGCCAGCCGCATTAATACTGTGTTGCTCCAATATTCGGACCCGTTCGCCAGACCCCCACTCCTGGCCGGCCGCTCACTCGTCAGCCTTACTGCACATGCACGCCATCTGCATCTCATGTCACCCTTTCGACGCCTTTTCCTGACGCCTTTTTACTTATGCTCTACCTTCCCGAGAGCGGCTGAACGGGTCAGGCAGGTATTTGAACAATGCCCGCCTTCCGTTCCAGCCCCGGCAGCGACCCTGCACTTCCTTCCAGTCGGATCTCTTCGAGTCAGCTCACCGCATTCTTTGCAGCACGCATAGCTGCCTCAGCCCGCTTGACTTCCCGTTCCTTACCATACAGACGTGGCCTCCATCCACGTCTGTATTCCCAGCAGCCTGCACTGCTGCCTCAATCACTCGCTTACTCGCAGTGCTGCAGGTGTGCCCTTTTTTGGCAATGGCCTCTCGGTCCACGTCTCGGGCTGGAAGTTTCTACAAGTTTGAGCGACTGAAGGGACTGGAGAAGTGCCGGGTTCTGAAGCTCTACGCTGCCGACAAGGAGAGCGACGCCATCGTTTGTGAGCTGGAGCATTCCGAGAACCCCAAAGATGATCATCATGGCTATCCGGAGGACATCAATGACCGATGGGGATACGAAGCTCTCTCTTGGTGCTGGGGCACGGGTGTCTCCGACAGATCCATTCGAATCGTAAAGGGCGGCACAAACTACGTCTTCGAAGTCCATGAAAACCTGTACCAAGCCTTGGTATCCCTACGAGACGAAAAGTACGCTAGGTATCTCTGGATCGACGCTATTTGTATTGACCAGGGAAACCTCGAGGAGCGCAGTCAGCAGGTCGCTCGAATGAACGAGGTATATGGAGATGCAAAATGCGTCTGCATCTGGCTCGGCCCGGCGAAGGACGACAGCACGGAGGCCTTCAAATTCATCCCAAATATACTGCAGGTGTACAAGTTTGACGAGCTCTGCCAAGATTCCAATCATGTCGACAAATGGATCGCTCTACTCAAGCTTCTGAAGCGGCCCTGGTTTCAACGACGATGGGTAGTGCAGGAGGTGCTGTTGGCGCAAAAAGCAACCGTTTTCTGCGGCTCAGACCAAGTTGACTGGAGAGATCTGGCTGCCATTGTCTCGCTGTTGAATAACGTGGACACTGCGGTCAAGCACCTGTCTGAACTTGTGAAGAAAGATTCTCGACACGGCAACGTCAATGACTTCTTCCACGAAGTTGGTGCGCTGAGAGCGACTTCTCTTGTCAATACTGCCAGTGGACTTTTCAAGAAGTCTGTAGGTGGGCAAGCCCAGCGTGTCAGCACCCTCGAAGAGATTGTGGCGAGACTCGCCATGTTCGAAACAAGCGATCCCCGAGACATAATTTACGCCTTGCTTGCGCTAGCCAAGGACAGCCAACCCTCTGCGGGGGGAATCCCCGACCATTTGGGAAACAAAAGATTGTCCCCGAAACAGCAAAAGGCGCTCCGGACTGTTGTTAGCCTTCTCCCAAACCCGTATCGACGGAGCTATCCGGTGGATTACAAACAAGAGATCGTGGACGTGTATCAGCAGTTCATTGCCTTTGCAATCACGAGATCAGACCCTGTGAGGGCGCTGGACGTGATCTGCCGACCCTTCGCTTCAACATATACCGTCAAGCAAGACCTCGGATTTGACCCGGAGCGCCTAAAAACAGTCAAGGATCGCAACGCAGAAGTACCGCTACCATCATGGATACCGAAAGTAAGCGAGGTGCCTTACGCTCAACAAAAGCAAGCAGGGAGCGATGACACCTGGTCCATGACGCGACAACGTGGGGACCTGTTCGTCAGTACCCCAGATACCAATACCTATTACTCTGCAGCTGGCTCCAAAACCTACATCAAGGACAAAGTGCGCTTTCGGAAGCGGAAGGACCACTACAGCATGTTCGTCGAAGGGTTCGTCCTCGATACCATCAATGAGGTTGATTCAGCCTCACAACTCGGGAATATTCCAGCAAGTTGGATGAAGCGAGGAAAACGCAAGCACGAGAAGGATGAGGATATCTTCTGGAAGACGCTGGTTGCTGACAGAGGATCCAAGGGCAACAGTGCACCACCGCTGTTCTACAAGAATACCATCGAAAAGGCCCTGGAATATGCCCGAGACGGGGCCACTTTCGATGTCAAGGGCCATATTCAAACAAACTCGACCGGCATTGTCGCTGACGCATTGCGCCATATCCAAGCAACAATCTTTGAGAGATGCCTGTTCGAGACGAATAATGGCTACATCGGGCTTGCACCAAACAAGACTGAAGCACTGAACAAGGAGAATGCTACCCTGAAGGTCTGTATACTCTATGGATGCAGTGTTCCAGTTGTGCTTCGCGAGTTTGAGAAGACTCAAGAACAGATCGATGCAGAAATTGCAACAAATGAAGAAGACCGAGACAAACGTTTTGCGAAAATCAGGCCGATCCTCGAGTCGCGATTCAAGCGGCGGAAGCAATCGCGGAGGAATGTACCAGTCCCATCAAAGGACAGGGAACCATCAAACATTGCCACCACAGCTACCGACGCTACCGACGCGGCTAACGGGAATCCGCCAGGCGACAGCCCTCTCGGGTTTGGTCCGGATCGCCCGGGGATTTCTCGTTCGACCACGCTTGTTCGCGGTGAAGAGCAAGGGCAAGGAGACCTACCTCAGGTCACTGCAGAGCCGTTGGCCGATAATCAAGGCGCCCCAGCTACATATAGCGACGGAACCATCCACCAGGAGCATTCTCACCGTTACTATGAGTTCAAGTCGATCTTCCATCCGACATCAGTGCGAATTTTCGCTCTCACCGGCATTTTCATGATCGTCGCATATGCCCTCAGCGAGCGACTGGCCGGCGCGTTGTTGGTGGGATTTGCAGCGCCGCACATCATTCTGGAACTGCTCGTCGGCCAGGGCGAAGCCAGTTCACACTCGGACGACAAGACAAAAGCTACCAAGGTTGTTCAGTTTACTGTTCTGGCATGCTGCTGCGCTCTTGTCGTAACCAGTGCCGGCCAATTCCCTGTCATTCCAATTGTTGCGGCCTTTTCTGTGCTCTTCCCGAATATTCTACCGCTTACAGTGGCCGGTCCATACAAGGAGTTCTTGGACAAGGTTGCCAGGTTTTCCCTGGCGGAAAATCCTGCTCTGGTGATGAACATCCTCCGATACAGACCGACTCATGGCTCCGAGCAAGTTCGTCCTCGACCCTCCAACATTCCTTCGACTGCTGGTACCGCTCCACCAAAATCAACGAGTGAAATTTTGAACATGCCGAACAAAAACTCTGCTGCTACCACCGCAACTTTGCCTGGCACTGCATCTTCAGCGCAGGTAGATTCACCGAAGCCGCCCAAAATATTAGAACTTCGAGATCCGCTGCCGCCAAAATACTACTACGAGCTCGTGGGAGAGTGTTACGTCCACAACATGATGAACGGAGAGGCTATTGAGCTGCAAAATCAATCAGTCAGCACGGATGCCAGAATTTTGTCTCGAGAATTTGAGCTTCGCTGAGGAACACTATCATGCCCACATAGTCTTGTATCATCTGCAGTACGGGTGCTGAAGCTCAAAACAGTGTCTTGGGTTTGTTCAATTTAGTGTTGATTCCTGCGCAGACCGTCCAAGCACCCGACCCTTCAATCCCGATGATTCGTCGTGTACATTTGCTACTGAACGAGTACAGGTTTATTGCAACCGAAGCTACGCACTCTCTGGGCGGGTGGAAAGACAAGGCTCAGCCCGTGTTTCGACGCCATATGTGCCCACAGCGACGCCGTTCTCAGCCTTGCGCTCGTGCTCAAGAGCACTCCCGGCATGGTCTCACGGGAACTCGATTCTCATTCGCCAGCCTACAGCAATAATGCACGCCACCTGCATATCAAAGCACTGCCCCACGCTACGAGGCGGCTTTTTGACGACGTCGCCTTCTGCCTTTTGCCTTCTGCTCTCTGCCTTCGCTCAGAGCAGCTGCCTCCATACAAAACTTGCACGGCCGCTCCACGTTCTGAGCCTCTGCTCTTTTCCACTGTTGCATCGCCGTGCGGCTGCTACTCAGTCCTCACTGTGCTGAGGAAATCAGTCATTCCTGCTTTACGACAAACACTCAGATGGCAGAACCTGTTTCGACGGACCTCGGAGGAGCTGCTGATATATGAGTTTAAGCCCCTCGTCGATCAGGAAAATATGCGATTTTTGAAGCTTTGGCCAGCGGCCCACCATACTGAAACTGTTATCTGTGAGCTCCAGCATGCTCCTTTGCGCAGGTCGCGCATCATTTTGAACGACAGAAGTTGGTGGACTCCGCAACCAAAACTACCAGGATATAAGGCAGTTTCGCGGAGCTGGCAATATGGCGACGAACTCGATCTATACGTATCATGGAGGGGAAGTTTACCTATCGTTTCCCGATACACGCACATTTCTATAATGCCCTAGTCGCACTTCGCAAGACGGCTGACCCTCGAAATCTCTGGACTGATACCATCTGCATCAATCAGAAGGACGACAGAGAGCGCAGCAACCAAGTCGCACGGATAAATAATGTGTACGCCAACCACGCAAGATGGACTCACTTGACTTTGCCAGCAACATTTTGGAGGATGTCAACGCCTCGGCGGGTATTACGCTTGTAGCTACAGCTAACGCGTTCTCTCACGCAAGCGCGGTAGGGTGTGAGCGTACCCGTACACTGATGGAGCTGGTTCACAGGCTATCCGTTTGGAACTAGCGAAACAAAAGACTACATTTATGCATTCTTGTCACTCGCGAAGGACACCCAGCCATACGCAGGAATCCCTGAACACCTTGACGGGAGATTGTTAAGCCGATCCTAGCGGCAAGCTCTTCGTACGGCCATACGACTTCTTCCAAGTATTCGTCGCCGATTTTATATCGTCGACTACGAACAGGGCGTGGCTGACGTATACCAACAATTCATCGCCTTTGCTGTTTGGCGGTCCGATCCTGCGTCGGCCTTAGATGTGATGTTGCGCCCATTCGCTCTGTTCTCAGCTGGGGGTTCGCCATCATGGAAACCAGATATCAGCACTCTGCCACTTGTACCGCGCGCGAAGCGGGGAGGATTCAAGATGGCGCGCAAGAATGGAGATCTGTTTGTGAATATGCCTGGCGCAGATTCTTACTTCAACGCCGCGGGCGGTAATCAATACGACAAGGGAAAGATCAGATTCCGGAAAAGACGTGACCACTTGAGCATGCTCGTCAAGGGTTTCGTTCTGGATACGATTTCGACGGTGGAGGTTGCATCTCAACAGGGCTTCATCTCAAAAAAAGGGTCGACATGGCCAAGGGAAATAAACCCGTGTTTGAAGATCCCGACGCTTTTTGGAAGTGTCTAGTCGCAGGCTACGGTCCGAACGGCTATATTCCTAGATTCTACGGGAAGGCCATCTGTGATGCACTTCGTTTCGCAAACTATGACCTGTACATCGCTCGTCATATGGAAGATCATTTTTCGTCGATTGTTTCAGATGCGCTGTCGCATGGCCGAAACACGATGTGGGGCAGGTGCTTCATCGAGACGAGCAGGGGCTTCCCTTGGTCTGGGACTCAAGAAGTTGCAGAGATTGGGAACAGCACAGTTCAGTTCCATGCTGATGGTCTGCTCTGTGCCTGTGATCCTGGAAGAGGTTGAGAAGACTTAAGATGCCATGGACAAGGAGAGTCGAGGACGAGAGAGACCGTGAGGATCGATTGGAAAAGTCGACACCATTCGTCAAGTTGTGGGTGAGCAAGCTCCGCGGACTTGTTGCCAAGCGAAAGGAGGAGTCCAACACCCGTCAGAGTCGCGAAAGAGACGACATAGACTCCGGACCAACCGGACAAAGACCCAAAAGCATTGAGGGCCCTGCACGCAAGAAGCGCGAGCCTGGCCACACTTCCCTTGTTCCACTTTCCATTACTATGCGCCAAGAGACCCATCTTCTCCAAAAAAATCTACAGGCTTGTCGGCGAATGTTACGTCCATAAGATGATGCACGACGAGGCCATCAAGTTCCAGGATGATTCTATGTACAGAAAGAATCGGGTGATGAATCAGATTTTCGAACTGCGATGAGACCGGAGTTAGACGACTAGTATGAAGACGCTGAGCGTCTGAACACTTATCTGCATTATTCATCATTCGTCTCTTGATTTGGGTGCCTGCAGGGAAGAGTCTCTTTTCTCGAGGACTTCCCTGCGTCCTCCTGCAGCTGTTCCGGCGACCAAGTGTCGCCATGCGCTCGCTTGGATCGGCTTTGTGCACTGGTATTTTGCGATCGGGATCGGTCAGATGAGATCCAGATCCGTCAAGGTGTCATTTGGGAGGATATCAAACCATTGCACAACAATGAGCAGGAAATCTGAGAGCAAATTCGAGAGGAAAGAAGCTGGGGAGATGTTTGAGGAGATATGGGCGAGATCGGCAGCCCCTGACTTTCTCCACGCGCGTCATCCCACGAAGCTTAACGCGCTTGGCTCCAGATCAAGCATGCCGCGGCTCGCTTGATGCAGCATAGCCAAGCATTAATTATGGCTTCAAATCTCCAGCGCTTGTCTGATTGGTGGATGCGCTCGGGTTCCAGGCCGACGCCAGAAACGGAGAACGGCAGGAGGGCTGACGCGGCGTGGTCGCACCTCCCCTTTGTGCAAAACAATCATCACCGTCTTCACCTCGTGGCGAATCTCGCATTCTCACGCTCAATACCGACCTCCATTCATTCACTTGTTCGTGCAGCCAAGCGATATTGCCAAGAAGCATCCCAGTCTTCGCTTCAGATCTCGGCGGTACAGCGGCCCTTGGCGCCCCAGATTCTACGATGCGCGTCCTCCGCACCGCCGCAGCGATCGCAGCGGGTCTTGCGACGTCTGCCCATGCCGTCTCGCTCGACCTCACCAGCACTGGTATCGCATTATTTTAGCAGCCCGGATATTGAAATACTGACCGTGTGCAGACTCGATCAAGGCGGCAGCAAAGACCATAGCCGGGAAAATGGTGGCCTTCTACCCCGGCGACCAGCCTGGCGGAATTCCCGGTCTTTTGGGCGACCCTTACTACTGGTGGGAAGCTGGTGGCATGTTTGGCTCTCTCATCGACTATTGGTACTACACTGGCGACGACCAGTACAACAGCATCACATCAGAGGCCCTCATTTTCCAAGTTTCTCCCACTTACGACTATATGCCACCGAATCAGACAAAGTCCGAAGGAAATGACGACCAAGTCTTCTGGGGTTTTGCGGTCATGACTGCCGTGGAGTACAAGTTTCCCAACCCGCCGGACAATGTGCCTGCCTGGATCAGTATTGCTGAGGCTGTGTTCAACAGCCAGGTCTTGCGATGGGATAATCTTACATGTGGTGGCGGCCTGAGGTGGCAAATTTTCACATTCAACAACGGATACGACTACAAGAATACTCCTTCCAACGGTGGACTCTTCAATATGGCTGCACGCCTTTATGCCTACACTGGGAACCAGACATATGCAGATTGGGCGGAAAAGACTTGGGACTGGATGTCGAGTGTTGGTCTCGTCGACGGTACCACCTATGATGTTTACGACGGTACCACCCCGTCGCAGAACTGCACGTCTCTCAACCACCTGCAGTGGTCATACTCGGCTGGCATGCTTTTGAACGGTGCCGCTGTCATGTGGAATGCAACCAACAACACCGAGTGGCAGACTCGTGCTCAGGGCCTATGGCAATCCGCTGCGGGTGTCTTCTTCATTGACGGCAAGATCATGTCCGAAGTCACCTGCGAGGCTACGGCAAACTGCAACACGGATCAACTCAGGTGAACCTTCCTAGTTCCTCTTCTACATGTCCATCCGCTGACACAGTCTACAGTTTCAAAGCCTACTTCTCCCGCTTCCTCGTCGCCTCCCTAAAATGGGCTCCTTTCCTCTCCACAGACATCATGCCCTATATTCAAGCCTCCGCCAGCGCTGCGGCCGCTCAATGCTCCGGCGGAGACGACGGTATCACTTGCGGCGCCAAGTGGTACGACAACGGCACCTGGGACGGCACCTACGGCGTCGGCCAGCAAATGTCCGCGCTCGAGGTTATCCAAGGGAACTTGATCACGGAGTCCTACTCCCCCGTGACGGACGTGGCCGGTGGTATCAGTCACGGAAATGCATCACTGGGTACCGGCGGCACTCCCAACCCGCTCACTTTTGCGCCTATCACCACGGCTGACAAAGCTGGAGCGAGTATTTTGACGATTCTGGTTATTGTCGGAGCGTTGAGCGGTAGTTGGTGGTTGTTGTCGTCGGACTGAGTGGCTTGTTCTCGGGTCTTTCCTTTTTCACGATTTTACGGCGGGACAGGACAGGACTTGGTCTTTGCATATGGCAGACAGAGCCGAACAGGACTTGATCTTGGCATGTGCCAAACTCTGGAGAACGATGCTTTGTACAGCTACTACGTGGGATCATTGGTAAAGACAGCACTGTGCATTGGAACAGGAACGTGGACATTGGAGTAAGGAGCAAAACCCATGTCAAGGCTGAAAGTGGGCATGATATTGATTCCTGTGTCTCCGCCCCTTTTCCTGTCTCTTCGCCTCGTCCTATCTGTGCGACTCTGGATATAATGTGGCTGAAAGACATGCAAAGTCATGAGACAAGGAAGGAAGAAATATGGGCTGGTCAAAACTACCGCGGATTCTGATCCCAAATCTTCCACCGTCCCCATACGACCCTCTACTAGCCTCCTTGCTTTCCCCAGCAATAGTACGGCTTCTATTGACACACTTCTGTGCGTGGAGCTTAAGATGATGTCTGTAATTTGCATATCATGGCGAGATGGGAGTCGCAGAGAGCCTCTTTCGGCGTTGGAGCACGGCATAAAAAGCAGAGATCTTACTATCACGGGCAGGACTCGGGTCGTAGGTACAGTTGCTTTAGAATCAGATACGAGGACTATCTACGGCTAGCAAACAGGCTGTCAAGGACTTGGCATGGAGACAATGCATATTCGTAGATGCTATACAAGACGAAGTACAAAGATCCAAACCCCATGAGAAGTGTCCTAGCTTCTCTGATATAGTTGCTTGTCTGCACTTCCTGTTGCTGCGCTATAAAGCGCTGGTGCCTGCAATAGCTTGCTGATGCCTACAGTAGTATACTACTGCCTGCTAGGCAGAATCCATGACACAGGCAGGCTGATGACTAGGACGTAGCACAAAGAGCTACGAAGGAGAATGCAGGGCCTATCTCCTAAAGTCAGATATGCGCACGTGACGCCGAACGGCCCGCGTCACGTGTACGGGAATCTGCAGCGATGTCACAAGCCTTGGCCGTGACACTCACAGCTATACAAAAGAGCAGTCTCAATCGTCTTCGACATAAAAATGCTCATCATCTGCTCTGATCAAAATGGATTAGCTTGTAGCTCTCTTCCCAGGTAGGACAGATTGTCAGTACAATATTGAACGGCGAGCCTGCTTGGAAGATTTGAAGACACTCTTTTGTATGTGGTTCTCTCCTGGTCGGAGCCCTCTATAGGACGACTGCAATTCTCTTAATCAGCAGCGTCGCTATTTCAAAAGTGAAGAGACTCATTTCATTATATCTTGTTGCTAGAGCATCCTCATTTTGACATCTCTGGCATTGCTGTCGAAGTACTACTTCCATTGGAGAGAACAGCGTGAAAGACAGAGATCATCTCAGAAAGGATGCCGAAGAAGAAGCAGCGCATATCTCAACGCTGTAGCCTGTTGTCCTACGTCCGTGGAACGATGCATTAGCTCTATTGTCGAACTTGAAAAGGAGCTAGATGTCACGGGCTACGCCCTGACCCTAGGCTATGCCTAAGGCAGCGACTGATTTCTTGGCATATGTCTTGGTGGAACATTCTAGCAGCACGGAACGGTCTATAAGACCACAAGCGGACAGCACAATTCTCTTCTTCTTCTTTAGCTTCGCAATCTTGTACCTAGCGCCTAGCATAGTCGTGAATAACACTAGCTTGAGCCGTGACACTAGATCGGCTTTTGAACGACTTACCCCATGGATAGGGAAGACCAGCGAGGAGAGCAGTAAATATTTCGGAAAGGAATAGCTAAGGGAAAGCAGCTGACATCTCTAACATATAGCCTCTGATCCTCCAAATGGGGAACGCAGTATTAGTTTCGTTGTTGAGCTTGAAGCGGAGACGAATAAGTTTTCGAGAGGCCGGGAAGGACTCTGGATGCAATTTCACTGAATGGCTGAAGACTCTGCTCTCATTAGTAATCCCCACCAGGAGTATCTCAACAGTACTACCAAATGACTCGCTATGCCGTAGCTCCAGCAGACACTACAGGGATGGTATACACAGGCCAGATGAATTTGAGGCCCTATCGTCGTAAACGATGCACTTGGCGCAGTCTGGGAAGGGAATTGGAGGCCGGGAGCGGCTTTCAATGGATGTCTTGCTCAATACTTGGGGGTTACACACGATCCAGCTCCATCTTGAGTGTCTCAGCATTGGTCCTCAATGACTCCCAATACCATAGCTCTAGTAGACATTGTGGAGACGTAATACACGGGCAAGACGGATTTGGAAATATCAAGCCTTAAGAGTTCGACTGTGGTCGACCCTGGAACAATATTCGATGCATTTCTTGCTGGATACTTGAGACTACACACTATTCATCTCTATCATAGGTCTCTCATCATCATTGCCCAATGACCTCCTATGCCATAGCGCTCTAGCAGACATCGGGGAGACGTGGAACCGGCATGATGAATTTCGTAATCTCTTCGTTACTCAGCTTCGGCCTCAAGCCTGTCCGTAGCGACCATGCGCATGGTCTCTCTCACCATCTCATCTCTGTGGTTACGGACGACTCTCGCCACCCCGAATTCTCCCGCGCGGGCGGAGCTCTCGTCGATGCGGAACAACTCCTGACTCTCCCCGACCGGTGTTGGGCGTGACAGCTCCGCGTAAGACAGCTCGAGGTCCAGACCTGGGAAAGCGGTCTTGCGCTGCGATTGACGCTCGTTGATATTCTCAACCTCTTGCGCCTCTCCATCCTCGCTTACTGCCAGATTTGTGAGGTCAACCAGAAGGCAGAATACCGTCTTGCTGATGTACGTCTAGCACAAGGATGCGGCCCCAGCCCTGGCTGTGAAAACGGCGACTGGCAGGACGATGTGCTCGGCGCTCATTGGAAGTCCTTCGTCTTGGACCAGTCCCAGGACCCTGACGGCGAACAAGGTGCGTGCATCGACGGACGCAGGGCTGTACAAATGGAACGGATCGAAGATGGGCGTCTTGTGGTAGTCGTAGATGGGGTTGCCTGTATGTAGGTCTTGCGGATCTCATCATCCATCCGATCGAATTCCTCCAGTACTTCGTCCTCGACATCGCTGAAGAGTGGAACCTCCAGCTGCGGGGCGACAAAACAGAGCGGGAAGTCGGCGAATTTGTTTGCGTAGGAGGTGGCGAGGTGCGGCTTCTCAAGAGGGTCCCTGCAATGGGCGAGGTTCATGATCTTGGCCACGCGATCGATGTCTGCGTTCGTGCTATGGACGTCCAGTCTTTGCACTGTACCCATTAGCAGCTGAAAGAGGCTGGGATATCCGTGGGGCTCGACAGGGGGTGGCTTGACGCTTAGAGGTGGTCGCGGGGTGTCTGGGAGCATTCGCATGGTCGATGGCAAGATCGTGGTCTTCTCGAAATCACTGACCACAGTGCCAATGGGCCAGGCGCCAGGCAGCTCCAGTAACGAGAATATCTTCTAGACGGGAGACTTAATCTGGGTGGCACCAGGTGGCTACAGCAGCGAGAAGATCTTGTGGACAAGAGTTTCCGTCTCGGTCATCTCCCCATGATTCATCTCCTCATCAGTTGCCTCCTCATTCTTCATCTCCCCATCCTCCATCTCCGCAGAACTCGTCTACTCGTCTCCCCGTCTCCTCGTCTCTCGTCTCCTCATCACTCATCTCTGCAGCACTCGTCTCCGCATCTTTCGTCTCCACATCGTACGGCTGTATATCGCAAATCTTCCAATTTTCCGACCCTGGCTCCTTCTCCACGGGGAATCCATGATGTAGTACTCCTCTGACTCCTTGTTCTTGGTCAGATTGATCGTCACGACTTGATCAGTCTGCACATGGCCATATCAAATGTTCCCGCCTCCCCACGTGGTCCAGACAATGCCGATGACCTTGTGAATGCCTGACAGGTCGGGAGAGGAGCCGCGGATCTGGAGGAGCCGGCCGTCGTGTTCGCTGGGAGTCTCAAAGTACTGCTGCCGCTCTGAGTCATCATCGTCGTAGCCGACGTAGAGAAAGAAGCCGCCGTGCCGGTGGCGATGGTGCAGCTCTCGTAGCCGCTCTTGACGACGTGCTCCAGGGCTTGCTTTACGTCAGCCTTGCTGTAGGTCGCCATGATGGTTGTGCGTGCGTGCAGCGTTGATGATTGTGCAGGCGTACAGGTTTGATGGTTGAGCAGGAAAAAAGTGGCTTATGACGATGCTGATTTTTGAGCGCTCATGAGAGAAGCTGTAAATTTGACGCGTGACGCTCTGCGCGCTAGTGCCTGGCTGCACCCCTTCCTTCACTTTTGCTTGCCAAACTTGCATATGCTTCGACGACTTCTCCAACTCGCATATGCTATCAGCATGCTCCGGAACGACTCGCTCTGACGGACGAGCATGTGCTGATCAGTCGTCCCGGTACGCCAATCCCCAGAGAGCTCGAGGAGTTGCAAGGCAGTCTCGTGAATCTGGCGACTGATGTCGAAGACTCCGACTGTTCTATCCGTCGAACCTTCACCTTACCAAAGACGCTCTTCTCGGTTTTGGTCAGCGGACGTATCGCAAGTTGGCAAAGGTTACGAGCATGTACCGAGATGAGGAGTCGATCCCAGCTCCGAGGCACATCTGTCCGAAGAGTCTTTCTCTGCAGACTGTACGACTCCCCACAGTAGCTCTTAATGCAGCTTGGACCCTTAATAATACTGGGCAGTCGTCTCAGCGCGCCAATTCCTCTTAATAACGACTGACTTCTTAGATCTGGCAAGCGCTCTCGACAGATACGGCGGTGTCGCGGCTGTGACGACTCCCATCCAGCAGTTGAGATGACATTATTATTGGGGACCTTGATGCTCATGTAGACAGAAGCGCGAGTCTGGACTGGTCCTGGAGACGAAGGTCTGCTCGTCGCGTTTGCGCTGGTTGGTGTGGCCATAACAGTGGACCATTAGTGGAATCATACTAGTCCGTCGTTCGAATAATGGGTGTTGCCCTGATTGCATTCGACAACACTGCGATCTCATAGATCGAGTCGCTATCTGGGAGACCCAGGAGCCGCTTCCAACGAATTGAATAGACACAAGGGGGAAAGTAACGACACGGCTCATTTCACGTCGAGCTTTTGCAGCTTGGATGATCAGTATAACTCTGGTAGTCTCGTGGCCTTCGTAATAATGACCGACCTTCTGTTGGTCCTCACCACCGTTATTGTAAGCAGGGCGCGACTATCTGTTATCCCCGCGTCCATCACGACTGCATTCATGCCTCATTTCGGCAATATATCTGTCTAGAAGAGCGTTAATCCTCCGCTTATCATTCACTCTTATTCGGGCTTAAGGAAATCTGGCTTGCTCATCGCTATGACATCGAGATATAGTCGTCCAGGGCTCGTTGAGCTCGACCGCGATGGCGGCCAGGAGTTTGGTGAGCACTTGGACCGGAATCCCTTGGTTCCGTGCATAACTTCTGTCAAGAAACGCTCGTCCCACACGTACGGACAGACAGCCATCACAGCAGATCCGATCATGCTGTGTGTGATAGTGGCTGATAAAGTGGCTGGTACACGCCAATCGTGAAGCTAATATGATGTAAGAACTGATACGTAGCAATGGTAGCTGCGAGATGTGATCGCGGCCATCGGCAAAGGAGGCGTAGCGAAGGGTTTGTGCTACCAGCGATGAGTGTATGAACAATCGCCGGCATCGACTTGGATTCGGGGTGTTGTCGAGTTTCTTGGGTGCGTAGTGGACAAGCAGCTTAGCGGTGGCGATGTACTCGACGCGGCAGAGGCTCAACATAGCCATATCCAGATAAGAGAATCAGTTTGAACCCATATACCTCGTCTCTAACAATTTCTCTGGCTTCAACTCATGTCGCAACTACCTTGGCAATATCGTCTGACTTGTTAATTGGTGACTATTTTGGCTTCAATGTCGGGCCAGGCTACCGAAAGTGGATGGACGCCTAGATGATTCCTCTCTGTAGGCATATTCTGGCTTCGTGACGAGAATGTAATGTGAACTTTCTCGTGTCTTTAGCACTCGATTTATTATAGCAGAAGGGATGGAATATGGCAAAGAGCGTGATGATGTATTCAAACGGTTTATATTGTCTGAATATCCGGTCGCCACGTTGAGCATCTGGTAATCATGGCGGATCGCCACTTTCAATGTCTCTCTGTCTTTCTCGAGGTCAGGGAAAGACCAAAATAAACACGGGCTTGACAGGTCACCACAGTCGCGGGCGATGTAGAGGATCACGACAGGATATGAACTGGAGAAAACACTGAGTATATCTTCGAACGTCTGTACCTAAACTACAGTGGGCAGCGCTCATTCCTTGCACAAACGTTGTGCTCAACCACCCCGTCCTCAATCCCTGCAAAGCCTAGCTATCCTTCTTGGCTGCCAGTGCGGACTCTTTAATCACAATGAAGGTGGTACAGATAATTGCGTCGTTAAGGGGAGCAGCCTGCTTTGATATCCAGTCACCATGAAGCTTGCTTGTGTATGAACTCGGGGCGCACCACCAGCCTGGTCTAAATCTATTGATGTTTTTGTCAGCCTAGTCAAAGATGATCATCCGTGCGAATCATACACACCCAAACGTTACAAGGCCTTACGCTCGTCGACTATATCGTTCTGAGCAGCTTTGTAAGCATCCACGATCGCCTTCACCGACTTCTCCGGATTTGGAGTGCCCAAACTGGCGACTAACGGCCCATAATCGTAGGTTCACTTGTTGTTCCACGCCACGAGCTGCGAAACTCGTAAACCCTGCTTCTTGACCGCGGCACGGTTGTACTTCTTCAGCAGAGCATTGGATGGAAAAGCACCGCGGGTAAGACCGAAAAATGGGAGCGTGGAAGTCAATTCGAGCTTAACGGTCATATTGCCGGAGCGACCCAGGCCGGCTTCTACGCTCGAGACGGTGTTAAGAGACCTATGGTAGGCGCTGTAGGCGATGGGGCAGTCCGTGTCGTTCGTGTAATAGGGGACACCGAGGATGAAGTCGAAGACGTTGGTGTTGATAGTGATACTGGCGGTGGTCATACGGTGGTCATTGGCGTTGAGCTGGGCCTCGACTGGAATGGCGCAGAAAATGAAGAAGGAAACGAGCATGAGAAGGTCCGTAGTGGAGCCAGGGCTGAAGGCGTCAGCTGTTGAGTTGAAATGGCTGCGCTTCTTGGACTTGGAAGGCGGGTCAGCATGTGTCCTAGAGAAATAATCCTTCCTTGTACTTACATGCGTCTTCCTCTCCGGCGACTCCTCTTGGTAGTTACGCTTCTTGGAAGGCGGAGAGCGGGCTTCTTCTTCTGCGGCGGCGGGCTATCGGGCGCCTCGCGGTAGTAGACGTCGTCGTCCTCGAAGGGAGGAGCGCGCTCGAACTCGCGGCGCCAGATGTCGAGTTGCGCGTCCGATGGCGGGGAGTCGTCCTTCGGCGGGGAGCTGTTTTTAGACGGGGACCTGGATTTGTTGCTCTCCATGGCTACGGCGGCGTGGAGGTGGGTGCGAGGTTGACAATGTTATGAGGATGAAGGGTATGACGCGGTTGTGGGAGTCTCTCTATGTGGAGCGAGCGCGTATGGTGCGTGTTGGTGAAAAGAAGTTGTTTGGGGGCGGGTCGCGGAGGAGAAATAGATCACGTGCTGCGGAGTGACCTACAGTGCTGGGGGAAGTGAATGGGAACATCGTCAAGTGATTTGTTGGGGCTTGCGACTGCAAGTGGAACAGACTGTGAGGCATTTGTCGGAAGGCAGCAGGAACAATGGCTTTGTTTTTGAGGTCAAAAGATATATCGTCAAGAGACTGAGTTCCAGCACATAACCATAAGTTTGTCATTCGATACATACTGCCGGAGGACTTTCCATATCAAAAATCAAGACCTCGCAATGTCAATGATCGATTGGAAGGTTCCTGACCTCGTCAACGCTGCGACCTTCACATATGCTAGGTCCATCTTACCAAATTCTCGACCAACAGAGACGCCGGAGGACCTTTTTCTTTGCATTCAGTACTCCTGCTTCCCTCCAATACCTCTCTGTCTCTCCCTCTTCCGGCTTTCTCCAGGGTCCGCATTCCTCCCCTCTAGATCAGATCGCCTCCCCTCTTGATAAGATCTCATTTTCTCCTTGTACGAATCACCGTCAGAGTCTCTTCCCTGCGGACTCGACTTCCTCTCCTCCCTTGCCTTCCTCGCTGCCTCCTCCCTCCAAGTCCTCTGCTCCACTTTCGCATCCTTGTCGAACTCGGTGTGCCTCGCAATTCTCTTCATGAAATCAATCGCATAGAATCCTGTCATCGCTGCTTCGGCATAAGGCTTCTTCCCCGAGTTCTGATTCCTACCATTTCGTAAGGATCCGATGATGACGCCGACGGTGGCAGCGAGAGCCACGCGTTGTGCTTTTTGGCCATTCCAGGGACCAGGTTCGTAGCGACAGCGTACGGCTTCAACACCGCCTGCCATGACGGCGGATTTGGCGGCTTTGAGAAGAGTGTACTTCTCAGGTGGACGTGTTGGATCGTCTTTTGGGGCGATCTTGGGAGGCCTGTAGGGTGGTGGATTGGATGTCGAGCGCTCTCGAGATCGCGAATGATGACCACGTGTGCGACTTTTGTCTCTGCTGGTACTGCGGCTTCGTGTTCTGCCTCGACCGCGGCTGTGTCTGGGCTCATCTTCTTCTTTCTCGTCGTACTGATCTCTGTCGTAGTCTTTACGTCTTCTCTTTTCGACGGTGGCGTTGTACAGATCTCTCTCGTAATCCCTACGTTCTCCCTGTTCAATGCTATCCTCCCGATCGTCTGGATGTTTCCCCTGCGTTGAATACCTGTGCTCACGCTCTTCCCATGCAGGTGGATCGTTCGTAGAGCCGCCGCCATATCTCCTCCTGCGAACCGTCTCCGTGGTCCAACGATAGTCACTAGGACGGTGATCCCATTTATCGTCGTAGGAGCCGTAGGAATCGTCGTGGCTCCTGTACTCGCCGTTATAGTGACGGGAGTCTTGATATGGCACGTAATTGTTTCGACGAGCTCTCTGGACCACTGCGGCGGCAGAATGGGCGTCGTTGTCGTGCTGTGGACTTCCGGCCGGAGGTTGTGCAGCGAATGGATCTGGATATGCCATGGTCTTGCAGTCGGTATTGCATAAGACGATCAAGTCTGGTCTCGTTATTGTGCGAGTCGAAGAACCAGCTTTGTCTTGGGCGATGCCAAGTGCTGGCCAAGGCACAGTGAATCCAAGCATTGACCGGTGCTTCAGGAAGGTTGGAGGGATGTAGTTTCGAGATCCCGCGTTGCTATCATGGGGGACCAATACGAATGATCTGCACAGGTCCAAGTGTTCGGCAATGTATCAGCAAAGTTTCGAGAGAAGTTGAGATCGGCCTTGGGTCTTGCGCAGACCAATTACGCACTCCCTCAATTGTATTTCCAGGTATATCATACCAGTGTGATCCATACTGGTCCGATATTTCGTGTCTCGAATGCGGTCTTGTCACAAATACCGCTGTTTTCTCCTTTCCCATCTTCTGTCCGCGGCCTCACGATGTCAGTATCTTGCCCCTTCGAGTATCGTTCAATGCTGAAAGTGATCGCGATCTTGCTGAAACGTTGCTGTTCCGGTGCCTTGTTGAAGTCGGGCGGAGATGAACTCCGGACCGGGATTCCTAGCTTAGCAAACACTCTCAGCAGCTGACGAGCACGACTCGCGTGACAAGTTGCCTTGGTCGCGCGAGTAATGCTGACAATTTCGGGCTCCGGATTCGTTGGTATTCTGGCTTGTCGGTGACGCTCCTTCTGCTTGACCTGCTCGCGATATCCACTAACGTATTTGATGGGGAAGTGGCGCAGATGGGGGAGTTGCGCACAAATTCCGAGTACTACCTATAGTTCGCTATCTGCGTAACGCTACTTGAATACAACTCCCTTCACTTTCACTGCCCTCGTTCTCAGATACTTTCTCTATAATATCCTCGAGTTTGGGAGTCAGGGAAGCATTCTGCTTGCGTTTACAAGACTTCTTCTTTGCTGTCTCTACTCTAGCTTTTCGTACAACTTCGAGGATTTCTTCCGTTTTAAGGACGGACTTGCCTTGCAAAGCAACCCGCTTCCCTTTCTTTCGTTTCTTTTGAGACTCAAGAAGTGCCCGCTGCTCAGTATTTTCTTTCCGTAGGAGTGCTATCTCAGAAGTCGACTTTTGAAGAGTAGAAGTCATTCGAGTGATATATCGCTTTATAGGGCTTTCGAGTGTCCTATTCTCTTAAACAATTGAGTTAAGGACCGAGTTTGCTTGTCGTAGTTCGATATTTTCTAGAGACGAGCTATTAAGAAAGGATCTATTATAGAGAGTCGTTATTGCCAGTAGTTCGTCTATAGGAGGTTAGTAGATAGAGGCAGCTTCGGGCATTTCAAGAATCGAGAGGATAGTAATTAGGCTAGACGGCGAGAGGCTAGTTGCTCGAAAACCGGACAATATATTTGGCGTACTAAGAGCTCGTTCTCGCGCTCTTATATAGGTATAAGTCTACTCTATTCAAGATATACGACTTGTCACAAACAGGTACAAAGTGCACGTATTCGGGAAATAACAAGACGTTCGATATAGGTCTAAGAAGAGCGCGAGGAGCGCGTTGTAGAAGTAGGCAAAGCCAGCGCGCTAGCGGCCCGCTAGCGCGTCATATGTATGCCGAGCTGCGGCTAGAAGCCGCGAGCCCGGGGATTGAGTGAATGTTGTGAGCGCTGCTGGTACCGTGACACGACTAGGGTCGAGACGGGAGAGAGTAGTGGTTTCTTTAGTAAGAGCCTGCTTTAGCGGACTGAAGACAGCAACATCGAGAGGCTGTAAGACATGCGACGTATGCGGCAGTAATATAACGAGATCTATCGTGTTATAAAGGTAGAAGCCGATAAACTGCGACGTTAAATATAACCCGTGCCTATTAAGTAACTTAGAAGAAGCCGCTAGCGGCCGTCTTCTCGCCTTGTTTCTAGATCAAAAACAGTAGAGATGGTATAGATCCCCTTTATAGAGTATGTTATACGCTTTTGGTTACTTGTTCAAGTCACGCGACCAAGTCACGTGACCCACGATCTGTACAAAAAGCTTTCGTCTCGTCTTCTACGAGACTTCCTTCTTCTCTTTACGCTTCGACAATCAGGTAGCCCTATACTATTTGTTCTATCTAAATCTACTTCCTGACATTTCCGGATCAAAAACAGTAGAGATATACTCGTAGGCATACGAATCGCTTGTCTACCTGCTATTGCTTAACGTATTTGATAGGGAAGTGGCTCAGATGGGGAAGTAGCGCACAGACCCGCGACACTTTTGTGTTCCACCTTATTTTCATCGCGTCGTCCTTACTCTCACATCTTCCTACCATATGGATCTCGAGCAGCGTGTATTAGACGCTATATCTACTTATAAGAATACCTAGAATATTTTGATTCGCGCGTATGTAAGCATCTTTTCTCTTCTAGTTACCACCCTTCGCTAGCGTCTTGCTGGCGGCGTTTCTCGATCTACAGCCCATGAACACGAGCAATACCTATCCACTGCCGAAGAACAGACACTTACGAAGTGGATCTCAAAGCTATCGAAGTTTGGCTGCCCAATTTCGCCTAAATTTGCTTGAGAACTCGCCTTCGAAATCTGCCGCTCCCGACCTTTGCTTTCGACGCCCAACCCCTCCTCTACGACCCTCATTCCTCGACCTGGAAAAAGGTGGATTGATAGGCTATATACTCGATATCCGACGATAAGAGCAGTGTATAGTCGACAGCTAGAAGCAAGCCGTATCAAGGGTACTAGTTATCCGATAATAGAGTCCTATTTTGAAGCTCTTACGGAGCTGTTCGTCGCGAATCAGTACGCTCCTGAGGATATCTATAACGTCGACGAGTCTGGTTTTGCTGTCGGGGCTAGCCAAACATCGCGAGCTCTCGTAAATATAAGAGAGAAGACAAGTTGGAAGCGCATACCTGGTCGACAAGAGTGGGTTACTGCAATTGAGTGTATCTCAGCTTCTAGGCGAGCGTTACCGCCTCTTATTATCTTCAAGGCGAAGTATACAAATACCGGCTGGATACCGCCTGATACCCCGTCAAGTTGGCGCTTTTCAGTAAGCAACAGCGGGTGGACAAGCGATTCGCATGCCTACGAGTAGATCTCTACTGTTTTTGATCCGGAAACAAGGCGAGAAGACGGCCGCCAGCGGCTTCTTCTACTCGACGGTCACGGGTCACATTTGACATCGCAGTTTATCGGCTACTGCCTTCATAACACGATAGATCTTGTCGTATTACCGCCACATACGTCGTATGTCTTACAGCCTCTTGATGTTGCTGTCTTCAGTCCGCTAAAGCGGGCTCTTGCTGAAGAAACTAACGCTCTCTCCCGTCTTGACCCTGGTCGTATATCTTGAATAGAGTGGACTTCTACCTATATAAGAGCACGAGAACGAGCTCTTAGTACGCCAAATATATTGTCCGGTTTTCGAGCAACTGGCCTCTCGCCGTTCAGCCCAATTACTATCCTCTCGACTCTCGAAATGCCCGAAGCTGCCTCTACTCCCCAACCTCCTA
>NHNV01000142.1:0-33350 GCA_002785995.1 Mycosphaerelloides madeirae | reverse complement strand
CTAGTTTCTGATAATGCCTCCAACAACAACACCGCTGTCGACGAGCTTATGAAGAAGCTATTTCCGCAGATGACTGCCAAACGTCGCAAAGAGCGCCGACTACGTTGTCTTGGCCATATCGCTAACCTATGCGCTCGCTCGTTATTGCTCGGAAAGGGCAGTGGAAAGAATCTTGCTGAGCTCGAAAGGAAGGCGCAGAAGGGCGCTTTTGAGGCCGTAGAAGCGTTCTGGCGTACGAAGGGGCCTATTGGCAAACTGCACAACGTCGTCCGCTATATTAGAGCGTCACCCCAGCGTATGGAAGGGTTTAAGGAGGTGTCAGGTGGTAATGGACTGGAGGAGTTTGATAAGCTGAAGCTCATTCAAGACAACTCTACACGCTGGAACTCTTTCTACTACATGATCGGACGTGCCCTCAGTGTCCGCGAACGCCTTATTGCATACTGCTTCAACAACTCAAAGGACAAGAGCCTCCAAGCAAACACCCTATCGAGCAAAGACTGGAATCAACTTGACAAACTTCACAACACCCTTCAAGTTTTTGAAGTCTCAACAATGGAGACTCAAGGCGAAAAGGCGTCGCTCTATGACTGGTATCCAACATTACATTGGATGCTTGATACAATGGACGATTGGCGAATTGAGTACTCAAAGGAAGCCAAAGACGACTCCTCCTATAGCGCCCTGTCGACATGTTGTGAGGCGTCATGGAAGAAGGTTGAGAAGTACTGGCAGCTTACTGACAACACGCCTATCTATTACGCCGCTGTTATGCTCAATCCAATGCTTAAAAGCGGTTGGTTTGTTGATCAATGGAAGAACGGTACTGAAGAGCAACAAGGCTGGATTGACAGCGTCAAAAAGCAGGTTATTGACCTGTGGAAGAGCGACTACAAGCGTCAGAAACCAGTCACTACTTCCTTCTCAACACCACACCGCTCTACTGCCACTACCGGCTCTGACGATAACGACACCAGCCTCCGAACCTCGCTGTTTGCCTACAAACGCCGCAAAATCGATACCTCACAGCTTACTCTTGAAATGGACGCTTTTGAAGCCTACTTATCGACTGCCTGCGAACCTGACCCTCATATTGGCCTATCAAGTGAGCAGCGAGCTCAAACGCCACCATTTGATCCACTACAATACTGGTACGAGCGCCGCCACTCACACACTGAGTTAGCCAAATTTGCCTTTGATACACTTGCTATTCCTTTAATGAGTGACGCACCAGAGCGAGCGTTTAGTGCCGGCCGTGATATGATCACTTATCGACGCTCAAACCTAAACGACACCGTCATTGAAGCCTGCAGTTGTCTACGCAATTGGTATGGCGCGCCGAGTAAGAGCAGTGGACTTGATTCATTTGGTGACGAAGAGGCAGTTGAGTAGTCATATCAGTATAATACAGAGCAAGTTGTGGAGCAAGACAGTGAATATTCACGCCAGTATAGCAAAATATGATATACCTTCCTATTCAAGAAGGCGGTAACCAACGGTACTGATGGTATCCTTTATTTATGTGGCGGTACGGTACGGTCTGAGGGTCAATACCGTACCATACCGTACCATTTCACTCACTGGNGCTTTTGAGGCCGTAGAAGCGTTCTGGCGTACGAAGGGGCCTATTGGCAAACTGCACAACGTCGTCCGCTATATTAGAGCGTCACCCCAGCGTATGGAAGGGTTTAAGGAGGTGTCAGGTGGTAATGGACTGGAGGAGTTTGATAAGCTGAAGCTCATTCAAGACAACTCTACACGCTGGAACTCTTTCTACTACATGATCGGACGTGCCCTCAGTGTCCGCGAACGCCTTATTGCATACTGCTTCAACAACTCAAAGGACAAGAGCCTCCAAGCAAACACCCTATCGAGCAAAGACTGGAATCAACTTGACAAACTTCACAACACCCTTCAAGTTTTTGAAGTCTCAACAATGGAGACTCAAGGCGAAAAGGCGTCGCTCTATGACTGGTATCCAACATTACATTGGATGCTTGATACAATGGACGATTGGCGAATTGAGTACTCAAAGGAAGCCAAAGACGACTCCTCCTATAGCGCCCTGTCAACATGGTGTGAGGCGTCATGGAAGAAGGTTGAGAAGTACTGGCAGCTTACTGACAACACGCCTATCTATTACGCCGCTGTTATGCTCAATCCAATGCTTAAAAGCGGTTGGTTTGTTGATCAATGGAAGAACGGTACTGAAGAGCAACAAGGCTGGATTGACAGCGTCAAAAAGCAGGTTATTGACCTGTGGAAGAGCGACTACAAGCGTCAGAAACCAGTCACTACTTCCTTCTCAACACCACACCGCTCTACTGCCACTACCGGCTCTGACGATAACGACACCAGCCTCCGAACCTCGCTGTTTGCCTACAAACGCCGCAAAATCGATACCTCACAGCTCACTCTTGAAATGGACGCTTTTGAAGCCTACTTATCGACTGCCTGCGAACCTGACCCTCATATTGGCCTATCAAGTGAGCAGCGAGCTCAAACGCCACCATTTGATCCACTACAATACTGGTACGAGCGCCGCCACTCACACACTGAGTTAGCCAAATTTGCCTTTGATACACTTGCTATTCCTTTAATGAGTGACGCACCAGAGCGAGCGTTTAGTGCCGGCCGTGATATGATCACTTATCGACGCTCAAACCTAAACGACACCGTCATTGAAGCCTGCAGTTGTCTACGCAATTGGTATGGCGCGCCGAGTAAGAGCAGTGGACTTGATTCATTTGGTGACGAAGAGGCAGTTGAGTAGTCATATCAGTATAATACAGAGCAAGTTGTGGAGCAAGACAGTGAATATTCACGCCAGTATAGCAAAATATGATATACCTTCCTATTCAAGAAGGCGGTAACCAACGGTACTGATGGTATCCTTTATTTATGTGGCGGTACGGTACGGTCTGAGGGTCAATACCGTACCATACCGTACCATTTCACTCACTGGTACAATCTCTCGACTCTCACATCTCACGGCCGCCTGTGCGTCGGTCCGGGACTGATAGGTGTTGGAAGTTAGTGTGTGCACGTGAAAAACCAGTGCCCTTGGTATAGGATAACTCAATTGTACAGTAGCTTCCTAGACATACACAATCAACTATATGCTCTGCCAAGAACCCCCTTTTCAACAATAGGTGGTACACGGCGAATGAGCATTACACTTCACGAACTGATGCCCACGACATATGCTGACTTTTCTTCACAGCTCTCAGATGCCAATACCATTGCATTGTGGCTTTGAGCGGCCGGGTCCGAACAATCTCGCAAGCACGTTCTCTACGCCGTCAAGGTGAGTGACAGCACTCCTCCCTCGCTTTCTCCTGCACACGCCGACCTTAATCACAGGCTGTTTCGGCCGCCTCGCCCTCCAGGCAGAGCTTGGAACCTCCACTCCACACCCCACCGCCTATGCCAACCCCCACTTCACCGAAGCATTCAGACTTCGACATAAGCCAGCCCGTCACCCTCACGGCGAAGACCGAATCTGCCAACATCACAGTGAGTTTCAGAAGCCTTTACCTAGCCTTGCCTGCAACCGGTGACTTCGTCCAGCTAGCCAGCCTGCTCAGTTCAAGGCTCCACCTTCGACGAACGCCCCGCTACGGCAGAGAGATGTCTGCAGCACAGCGGCGATGACCACTTTCTGTACTCGCGGACAATCACTGCCGGTAGTCGAAAAGGACGGATGGGACGGATGGGATACGTTGATACTTGGGTTGCTGTCTGTGGCATACCAAAACTTTACGCCGACGGCCTGCGTCGCTGCGGTTTGGAGGGCAATGATGAAAGAAGGGATAAGTGTACGCTTTCGATGCTGCCGGCGCGAGTACTTCAATTGTTGTTCGCTTCTCATCCGATTATACATGCTCCCTCTTCAACCGGTCTTCGTGTCCTCAAATGTCTTCCACTGCCCTTTGATGCCTCTTCCGCTTCCCATGCATCTCTGGTTGGTAGCCTTGCTCGAGATCTTCACCTCGCTCCTTATTCTCAGAAGAAGGTTCGCTGGACTCGCGAGAGCTCTAAGATGAAGCGCTGGTTGTTTTGCATGGTGACTGCGCATTCGTTATGGTGATAGGCCGACTCGGGATGTTTCCGACGATGGACGCTATTGGCCTCATTCGACACGGGAACTGGCGGTAGATATACTCGCCGGTTACCTTGAGATCTTCTCAGGGACGTCTGGGGCCTTTCTGCGTGCCGCCGCTGGATCATCATCGCCGCCACGCGCACTGCCTCTCGCTGGCTTCAGCTCCTGGCACTATATCTATACAACCACTTGTTTCGCCAAACCTCAACCGCATATCCAGACTATTCTGACTCAGCTCTTTCATGTGATATACCTCCATGATAATTTCAGCTCTTGGATCCATATCGAGAGGGCGGCCTCGCAGACTCTGGCGGCTGGGAACAGCGACAATGGTGAAAACTCGTTTTTTTGCATCGAGACCTATCTCATCCGAGTCAGCGCCGTCAATATAGTCATCTCGAACTCACAATATCTCACCGCCTTCATGTTTGCTATTGTTGTCGATGGGTATGCTGGGTTTTGGCTGATTTTTGCGGGAATTCGCAATTCTGAAATCCCCCATATCTCGACGGCGGCAACCCACCTCGACACAAAAGCAGCACTATTGAACTCCTCTAGTCGCCCTCTTCCACCTCTAGTTGTTCGTATCCTGCTTTCTCGCGATACTGATATCGCAATCCCGTCGTTCCGAACCTGGATTTTCACTTCGATCTGACTAAGCGAGCTCAAGCGGGCTCTCATTCGCCCGGCCGTTTTCCGCGCTCTATTTCTCGCCAGTCGCCCTCTTTTCGGACGGCCAATGACAGAGACTCGGCCTGGCAGTCAGGCAGAAAACGGCTTTCAGGCTCGCCGGAACCCGATTAACGGACGTCCACCACGAGCAGTCCAAGTCGGAGCTTTGGGTCGCCGTACAAGATCCTCGACGAGTGAGGATGCCACAACAAGGTGCGCTTGAAGCTGAGGCTGGTTCATGGTCTCCAAAAGATGGAATTCGTCTCCAGGAGGTTGATGCTGGATGATAGTGCGACGATGAGGGTTGCGGTATTCTTGACCATACATGCTGCCTTTGCTCTCAGCGCTGCTACGCTGACAATGCACTGCTCCTTTTGATCTTGATGAGTTGCTGTGAAAAAGCTGGAAAAGATTATCGTCGCGGCGCGATTGTGGCGGTGCATTGACAATCAAGGCGTGGAGTTTTTGGGAGTGGAAATGGAGCTATGAAGGTCAGTTCCTCTGTTTTCTGAGCATTCAATTGCTGTTATTATCAGTTTTCGCGCTGCTTTCTTGATATCGCATCAGAAATGTACTGAAATAGGTGGTACAAGTAGAGACGAAGGAAAGCGTGGCTGTCATACCGTATGTGAACCCATGGCGATTCTCGTTTACTCCACTCCTGCCCTGGCTCCGCCAGCCCAGACAGAAAAAGCCGTTGAGGTTTTCCCACCGACATGTTCAGATACCCATCGACCTACAAGCAAGAAACCAAAGCAATGAAGGAGCGCAGAGCACTGCTGCCCCTGCTGTTGTCCGCTGCCGTCGCAGCAACCCGAGACCCGCGCTGCCCTGTGATCTCTCGTCCAAAGCTCTTGTCCAATACCAAATAGCATTGTCCACCACGCCTCTTTCTTGCGACTCGAACGCTGTCATGCCCTCATGTCACAGCAAGGCTTTTCCAAGTTCCTGCGAGGTGGATGCCGGTATCGCCGGCGTCGCGCTTGCGGGAGGAACCTAGAGTGAAAGCCGACTTCACCCCTTTCACTTCATCCGCTTCGCTCGTTGCATCGTCGTCGCGCATCAATTTTGTCTTTTTTGATTCTCCTTTCGGAAATTGAGGTTGTTTTCTGCGGCACTAAGGGGCCTAGTAAGGCCCCGGTGGTAGAAACTTGTGGTGAGACATTCGCGCGGCTTTCTCTGGTCACCGGAAACGCGTGGTGTTGATTTGGTACATTCCAGTTGTGTCATTTCCGACCAGACTGGTATAGTCTCCGTTCTTCAGCCTCGCATTCCTCCGACTCATCGTTTTCCCAAACTGCCTGGCCTTGTGGGGTATACAATGTGCACATGAGTATGGATCTACCATCACCGCGGCTAACAATGTCGCCTTCCAGTTGGGCCATGAGTCGAGCAAAATCCGCCTCAATCTTCTGCTCGCCGAAAGCAAAGACGACATTTGCGATGGTTGTACCTGGCGAGGGGGTGGGCGCCGGCTCCTGAACGACAGTGCGGATCCTTGGTTCGTGACTTGTATTCATAGCGAGAGTGTGATGACTGGGCATCTGCGTCAGAGCCATTGCTGGATCCGGCGATCCCTGCACGATGCCTGTTACCAGCGCTTCGATCTTCCGCCTCCAATGCTCTGCGATCAGGACTCCCATCGGAGGGAGAAGCTGCGAGGTGCAAAGCTCCATGTCGGGAAACTTGGCCTTCCACGCCTTCACTCTTGGATTGGCTTTCTGCACCGACAAGAACCGACACCAAGTCTGCCAAGGCTGATCTCCTCCTGCAATGACATTGCCCTTAGCCCATTTCGGTCTGGTCCTTATCACGTCGTAGTCGTGCTCTGTATCCAAAAACTCGTGCATTTGCTGAAGGAAATGCGCCAGTCGCTTCAGTTTCTTGAGGTAGCGCAACGTCTTGGACCAAAAGTACTCGGCTTTCCAAACATTTTCAAACAGCTCTGGTGAAGCCTGTAGGCGCTCCAACTCCTCAACCAGCTTGCCGAGCTCAAAGACGGCCCGGTGGCCATCTCGAATGGCGTCCTCGGCATCCTCGGCGTTCCACCGAAAATGGCCCCTTTCCATGCATTGCACACATGTGCCACAATTTTTGCACTTCGAAGGGATCCAAATCGATGCCGCCCACTCTTGGATCTCTTCGTCGGTCGGGTCGTCAGGCAGGTCGTTCATAGCGTCGTAGTCGTCGTCGTCGGCTGGGTCATCTTCCTCGGGGCCTTCATCCGGCCATCGCGGTCTGACTGCGAAGATACAGATGGAGGTCGTCATCATGCCTGCGATGCATTGCAATCGGTGCCAAAACGACCGGAGGTAGCCGTCGTCGCATTGAAGTTGGAGTTCAGGGAAGTAAGTCTCATCTAGTGAGTAGGGGTGTCAGTATCGAACAAACTCGCGCAGATTGTGAGGCTCGAAGCTAACCTGCAGATACTCCTTGGTCGCAGACCTCGTCGTAGCGCCACCTGATCGGTGCGAGAATCACCGGGAAGGCTATGTCTTTCGGTAGCAACTGAGGCACGTGCTCTTCGAGGAAATCCATGGCGCGCACGATATTGTTGTGTGTTGCTATGTGTAGCTGTTGATGTGTTGTGAGTGGTGTGGATTCTAGCCGGACCTCCGATAGTTTTCGGAGCTGCTGTTTAGAGCTCAATTTCTAGCAACCCTTACCAGCTCATGCACGTGCACGACTTCGCGAAACGGGTCTGTGCTTCCCAGCCACCCTGATTTGAGAAGTGTTCTTCCGAGCCTTTGTCTGACACCTTTCAATTCAAGACATTCCTTTCAAGTTTACGCATACCGCATTCGCACAACCCTTTGTTATTACCCTTGCACCAAACCCGAATAATCGGAACCCCTACCGCCGACATGGCTACCGACGTACTGGCAGACGAATTCCGAACATTCCTCGAATCTTGTGATCCTGAGACGGTCGCTGAGATTTATCGCGTGCTGGCTGCGAGACCAATCGTGTCCCGTGCAGCGCCCAGCATGACTGCGAAGATCGAGAAAAAGCAGGCGCAGGCGCTACGCAAGAAGACGAAAGACGAGCTTCTGCGCAAGTTCGCGAAATCTGATCTTGACCATGGCGGCATGAAGCGGCCGCTCAACTCCTGGGTGGCGTTCCGCGGTAAGTTATCATCAGCTATCATCATTGAATACCAACTGACCTTTATCAGTTTACTACCTTGGAATGCTCCCGTCGCACACTCAGAAGGTAGTCTCCAAGGCCTTGACGCTCCTTTGGCGTGCAGATCCCTTCGAGGCCAAGTGGTTCGTCTTCCGTGCGCTACATTTGAAGACTTTACTGACTCGACACAGGGCCATTCTCGCCAAGGCATACAGTATTTTGCGTGGATGCCGTGAGAAGAAAGACGCCCCGCTTGACGATTTCTTCGCCATCTGCGCACCGCTCATCGGCGTCATTCCGCCAGCCGAGTATCTGCAGATGATGGGTTGGCAGTTGAGTCCACCAAAAGAGGGCGAGCAGGTAAGCATTCGACACTTGCCGTTCAAGTGCGCTCATCACTGACTTCCTATCAGTTGCCGCAGATCACTCGCCTCTTCACCCCAGACTTCAAGACCTTTCCTGCCGAATTTACGACGACCACACTCAGTGTGGATGACCTTGTCAATCACTGCTATGCCATGGGCTACGTCAATGTCAGTAATTCCGGCTCGCCGAACAAAAATACCCAGGGTTCACTCACCATGGCCTCCAAGCCAAGTGCCATCACGAATGATGACAGAGGCGAGACCACACACATGACACCCTTCGCTCAGACGAACACCATACTCGCCCTCACTACAGGTACACCCAACAGCAGCACGAACGAAGAGGTCCGCCGGACTCTCGACAATCCCACCGATTGTCCACCCACGTCGACTAACAATGTCGATCCTTCACCACTCACGGTCGCGCGTCCGGCCGGCCAGGCAGCACTCGAGCAAGCGAGCATGCTGCTGGACCAGACTGGCGCCGACTACCCATACATCAGCCTCTTCGATCCAGCCATGCAGTTCGGCGTCAGCTTCGACCCTGCTGCTCCGAATACCGCAGTCGAGGACGGTGGGCGCTGGGATGCCTTCGACCCCAACACGTCTCTGCCGCTCGACGAAGCGCTAGGTTTTGCTTGGTCCGACTTCGTCGCCGACGAGCACCTGTGCTAGATAGTTTGCCGCTTGCTCTTTGGAATGGACATGGCTGCTCTACACGATCAAGCTCTCGCTTGACACATTGCGCTGAGCGCGCCTCGTATGAAAGTTTTTAAAATGTGCATTGTGCTCCTTGCCTCAATTCCATGTCCTCCCCTACTTCACTGATGATCATTCCTTGCCTTCCTTGCCAACACCAAATCCACCTCCTCCGCCAAGGTAGCTGACGCCTCATCTCCACTCCAGGCTGCTATCTTTGCCTTCATGACCAAACAATACATCATGCCACTCACGCCCCCAGTCCTCTCATAAGCGACTATCCCGCGCTCAACAGGCCCCTGCGCCCTCCTCATCTAGCTCCCTCGCTGGCCTGGATTCAATCCTCCTGCGCGTCCAATGTACGCTTCACCCAAAGAGACTGAAAGCTGCGCAACTATGGCTGCGTTGTGGATTCCTAGAGCCTGCGATAACATTGTCAGGGAGAGAAGAAGAGGGAGGCAGGGAGAAGAGGGAGGGATGGAACATACGTGGGGAAATATTGCCTCGAGAAGGTCGCTCGCCGTCTCAAATTTGAAGATTTGATTCGGGGTTTTGGTCAGGAGTGATGTTCCCTCGATGTGTAGTGGGATGAGGCTGTGTCATTCAGCAGTGGGGTTTATGCGGAGCGCGAGGGTAAAATATTTGGCCGCTGGTAAGATACGGCATTTCAGCAGGAGGAGCAGGCATTGGGTAAGATCTGTGCCACGACCTTTTACTTCGCGCAGACGTTCGTTGACTTGGACGAGGGCTTGCTTTTGGGGGAGTGCTTCGATCTCAAGGTCCTGGATTTCGAAGAGGATATTCGGGACGGAACGGAAGGAGCGGAGGTGACAAAGGTGGTGAACAGCGGCCGAGAGATTGCTTCTGATCGGGTGAGTTCGTACGATGGGTCTAAAGCGAAGGAGAGAACGAAGGTCTTTCCGTTGTAGGTGTCGATTTGCGTCAATCATGGCGGAGAAGGCCTTTACTCGCTGTTCCAGTTTGAGAATACGGCGGAGAGAAGGTTTAAGATCGTCAATAATTATCATGGCCGAGGAGTACTGTCCGGTCTGTACGTAAGTATGGGCGAGACGGCAAGCAGAACTAACCTTGTCGCTGAGAGGTCTACAGGCGGTATGAATTATGTTTGCGAGGTCGTAGGTGCGTCGAGCGACGTGTCCTTGACCTAGCTTGGTGCAAGTAAGGCCATCCCGGTGGCAGATACGTTGTTGAGCGTCCCGAGTATCGCATAACAAGCGCATTGGAAGATCGAAGCAGCGGGTGCCAGAGTCCGTAGATTATGTTGGACGCTAAGGAACATAGACTGAACGACATGTTCTTGAGCTCGATTGACGCTTCCGTCCTTGTACAAGTCAGTGTGCGGCAAGTCAGTACTGGGGAAAGCACTTACACTATATATTTCAAGCCTTGCCTCTTCAAACAGAGTGCTGCTTAGGAGCATCCAATGTTTGCCATCTTTTGCTTTCTGTTTCAAGAGGGCGATCTCATGAGACTCAGCGCTTCCGCTGCCGACGATACCGGAGATGGTAGCAAATGTCATGGTGCTGCTACTGCCTGTGAGCATATGCATGGCGGAGGTAGAGTAGCCAAGAAAGCGCCAAATCTAGACATGCCGTTTCCTGGTTTTCACGTGCTGGCAGACTCGTCAGTCAAAGCAAAATCATATGATCACCTTTGCACGTAAATTTGAAATAGGAAAGGGACCAGGACTTACTCGTGGTAATGCACTTATTCATTGCATCAATATTTTCATCCCAGCATTCAAGTCGGCATGTAGTACGCTCAAATGCAGAAGCGCATACTAGTAATATATTCGCATATTATCGCCACGCCTTCTAGAGGCGAGCGAATAGTCACAGTGCCGGTGCAAACTCTCCAAAGCCATGGTATATCGACCTGCTCGCCAATGCTCGAAGAAAACCATGAAGAAGTGCAGAGACTAGGTCACCAGTCCAGGTCTCAAGCCTTGACTTCATCTCGCCGGGCACGCGAGTACCGAAATTCTGCAGACGGTATTTGGCGAAATACAGCAGGACATCGGCATCGACAGCGCTGGCACCGAGGCACATTTGAGGCTTGCCTGTAATGGGCCCACTTTTGGGGACCAAAGGAACACTTGTCCAAGATACGTTTTGCTGTTGTTCTGCAGCGGCATCCTTGCTTTTGGCCGCCCTGTGTCACGGGCAGGACTCGGGTCGTAGGTGCGGTTGCATCAGAACCAGGTACGAGGACTATCTACGGCTAGCAAACAGGCAGGCTGGTGACTAAGACGTAGCACAAAGAGCTACAAAGGAGAATGCAGCGCGCATCTTTTGAAGTCAGATGTGCGCACGTGACGAAATCTGCAGCGATGTTACGAGCCTTGGCCGTGACACCACTCGTCAAAATTAGGTGCACGATATTTTACGAAGGCGTTCCATAGGGCCATAGTATCGTCGAACTGGAGTCTTGTAAACTAGACCCAGCATGGTCTGATGTACTGTCCGCATGGCGAGGCCGGAGAGAACGAGTTCTTGTGTTGGCCCGGATGTGTCTCAGGGCTGCGATAGCCGTCGTTATTCAAGTCGCTAATGAGCGTGTTGAAGGAGTCCAGGCCGGTATACTCCTAGATTCTCCACAGCGGGGGATCGTACATGCTGCGGCGGGCGAATCGAGAGGATCATTGCTGTGGTCTGCTGGCCTCCAAGAAAACTTGGGCGGACGAAAGGGCATTTCGGTCATTGGTGCTGCCCCCGTCGCTGTCGGACGAAGAGTGGGTGTTGAGGCACGCGAGAAAGTCGAGCAAGGGCAGGCGGGCTTCAGACGAATGGCGGCCTTCTTGGTACAGCCGCACCAACACCAGCAGACAGACGCGTGCTGGCGTCAGGAAGCGAGGCATGTCGATTGCTCATCTTGGTCTGTGCCACAGTGTTGTTGACGATTTGGATTTGTGGCTTACTGCCAGGTCCAAAATTGCCTGATCTTGCTTCTCCCGCCCAAACTCCCAGTGTCTTGGCTTCTGCTTCTCGAGGTAGCCATGGCGATGACAGAGCTGGTAGTCAAATACGTGTCTTGGTCAGCTGATCGACGTTAGCTGTCCCTTTGAAGCGGAGGGAACCTATCCGGGAAAATGCGAACATTTTGCTTCCGCAGTCAGCCTATGCTTCTCGGGGTTAGCAGTAGCAGTAAGAGGGCTGGTATTCAAACACATACCTTCGTTCAATCCTGCATAATAGAGACTGTGGGTTGTTTGACATAGGAGAAGAGTGGGCAATGGAGGATGATCGTCTTGGCTGCCATTCTGGAGGGTAAATAGTCAGCCCGGAAAAAGGGGGAAAGCCCCTCCTCTCGTTGTGGCTGTAAGCTTTGACACAAATACATCAACGACCACCACCACCATCATCATGAGTCAACCATCTCCTCCGCCTGCAACTCATCGCCGCCCTCGATATCTCCGCCGCCACGACCTCCACTCACCATGCAGTCTCGTCGACAAGCCTGTGACCTCCCCACTGCCCCGCCGCTGAATAAAAGACCGAACTCATCGTGCCTTCGGGCAAGAAGATGCAGCAGGAAAATCATGGTCCGCCATTGAATACTCTGGTTCTCTTCGGAGGCCCCGTGCGGCGACCGAGAAGAACACATATCCACATTATTGGGAAGTGCCGTGGCGGAGGCCATGGCCTAGTGCTGCGTAGGTCACTTCCATCCTCTTGAGCACGTTCTCGTACCGATATACTCCATCTTCTCAGCCTCCCCGAGCAATGTAACTCGACCAACCAAGAAGCGCACAAATCTCCGTCATTGGGTAGTGCCGTGGCCGAGGCCATAGCCGGTAGTGGCGTAACTCGGCTGAGTCCTCTCCAGCACGTTCTCACACTGATATCCTCCTTCTTCACAGCCTCGCCCATCACACACACTTCACAAAAATCCACAGAGAAATATCCTACGCTTACGCCATAGCAGAGTACTGCCTCTACGAGACCGACAAGCACGGCCTCGTCTGCATCGCGCTCAACACCCTCTTCGCCAACGTATGTTTCTTAAAATCTCTCCTCATTTTTCTTGTTGCTTTGCAAGCTACTAACGACGCGCTAGATCAACTGGGAGAGTGCTACTAAGTAGTACGGCGCTACCTCTATCGAAGGCATGAGAGTGTCGCACCGCGATATCTTCAAGAAGATCGAGGCTGCCGGCGGCAAGGACGGCGCTGAGGCTTCTTCCTCCACTACCCGGAAGGTCACACCCAAGCACAATAAGGCTGCTGCCACCGCCGACGACACCGAGAAGACTCCCGCCAAGAAACAAGCCCCCACAAGCTGGAGCCCAGTCGACTGGAAGAAGGCTATTCAGCAGTACAGCGCCGCCTCCATCGACAGCTTGAAGGTCTCGCACCGCAACGTCCATTTGGGGAAGAAGGGAAAGAATGCGCAGAAACACAAGAACAAGCAGAATACACAAAAGCATAACTTACCCATGGGGCCGGTATTGCTGGCGTAAGTGATCTCCTGCCGAAGCACAAGACGCAGAGTGAAATATCCGACCGCGACGGTCAGCAGGAGCCGTCGGGGACGGACAAGCACTTCCAGCCACACTCGGGCGGTACCTCCTACTCCAAGCTCCACGACACTCACGTTCGCGGCGCCGCCACCCATGAAGCAGCCTAGAGCCAACGAGCCCACGTCGCCCGGCAGCAGCTCTGTTGCCATAAGCGACCACACAATGGGTCATCCAGAGGAAGCAGAGCTTGTTGATCAGAGCGTCTTCATTCTCCGGGCCCGCGACGTGCCCTTAAGGGCAACCTTGAGTGGGTCGAGGCCTACCCAGGTGCCCTGCACACACTCTCAGCCATGAATCCTGAGCAGTTGCAGATGCCCTACGGCGTAAGTACGATCCCTCCTGTACCATCTCCCATGACCATAACTGACGGCAATTAGACACGCGCTGACCGTCCGAGGGCCGACCTCCCCCAAACATCTTGAGGCGGTCAGCTGGCAATACCGCCCAAGGGAGCTTATTCGAGTAAAACTTCACTTGGCTTCATGGACCTTCATGTCGTCTGCGGGAATGAACGTGTTGTTGTGACACGCTTCTAATTCCTCAGCGAGCAGTCACGTTGAGAACCGAGATCTTCGCATGAATTGAGAGATAAGATTTCTTCCGCCTCTTTTATGGCCGACGAATACATGGGTGCAGGCGGCATTCCTGTTTGTGTGACTGTCAGAAGAGCATAGTGATTAATGTAACAAGAAGAACATGGGCCAGTATATGCCTCGTCGTTATGAACGCTTCTCATCCGATCCATACCGCTCTGCTATTCGTAGTGTTGCGTGTTATTAGCGAAATCAGCTTAGTTTTCTTCGCGATAAGGCCTCTTAAATGTACTCTGAGGAGGTGGGATGCCCCTGGCTTCGGTGGTCGCATACATCCGAGAGGGAAAGAAACCTCCATGAACGTCTTATTCGCTACTGACCTCGTTTTTCGGTAAGTATCACTCTTATTCATACAGTTTATAAGCCTGCCAACGACGCCAGTGGCTTGGCGTCTGCCCACTCCCGTGTCCGCCCTCTCTCGCTCTTTTTCGACTCTTTCGCCCACGCTCCACTGCCCAATCATTTCTTTGTCTTCCCAGATCTTCGCTTACTCGGCCCTGCCTCCTGCGTCCAACAAAATAGGTCAGAACGAACTTTCTTTGTCCTCCCATGTCTCTTTTCCGCTGCTCTCGCCTTGCCCGTATCCACCATTTTGCGGATGCTATTCTGGACCGCTTGCCTTGCTGCGCGGGACAGACACTCCGCGAATCTTTCTTCGTCGTAGTCGTCGGCCGACATTTCGCACATCATGGGCTGAAGAGGTGGTGTTGGTGGTGGTGGTGGTGGTGGAAGGATCAGTGGCGGAAGGGAGAGGGAAGTCATGACTGCTCTATGTCCATGGATTTGGTGTAGTTGAGGAAATGGGTGTGTGTTGAGTGTGGTTCAGATAGATAGAGTCTTGTAGGTGGCGATGTCGCTGCCGCCAGCTGGTAGAAGTGCCTTTGAAAGTCGAGCCTTGGTCAGGAGGCTGTTTTCTTCGTGCTTCTGACCTAGCTTCAAACATCGAATGCACGGTCGTAGTCCAACCCACCCCTCCATCTCCATCGTCAACTTTCTCTTGCCAGCATCATCATCTGCACCATTGTACTCGTCTTATTATTATCTACCGCCTCGACCTCGCCGGCACCGCGGCCTCCGCGGCACGTCCGCCCGGATGTTCCCGCCGCCAGCAGCATTTCTGATGAACCCGATGACAGCAGCGAGAGCCAGCGGCGGCCTCCTTCCATCGGCACCACTAGCAGCGGCATCTTCTCCTGCTCATAGTCAAGTCCGGCGTGTGGAGGCACAAGGGCATTGTCCTGCCACGCGCCAAAACAAAGAATAGCCCTCCACCACACAAAGACTTTTTGACTCACGGCATGAAGGCAGCCCAGACCATCACCACAATGAGCGCCGTATCATCACAACCACAGGCAGCGACTTGTAGTAGTCTGTAGGCCATTGCTACCCATCCCGCCTGCCGCGCAAGAGCCGGTCCTACTTGGCCGGAAGTGAATGACTGTCTGTTCGAGTCCTCCCCACGTGTCATTACACTTCAGCTAACTGTTGCCGCATCTCCAGGATTATTTCCTTGTCGATGTAGCTATCTCTCGCCCCGATAGCAACACCTCCAGGCCGAGAGCGCACTCCAGTCACGCAAAGCAGAGAATCAAGACGCGCCTCGACTATTCGTCAACACACCGTCTCCTCCAAATTCAAGTCTCGAAGCCCTCCGTAAGTCCCTTCAAACCCTACACCCACTCATCTCGAATGATGAAGCCTATCCTTCCCGTCCCAAAAGTCATAGCTCCAGTAATGGCCTGTCGCGGAGCAATGACACGGGTCCAGGGTCGGGGGACAAGACTCTGATACGGGCGCAGGGGTTAGCACGCGCGGTAAAAATCTGCAGACAGTCCTGCGAAATAGAATGAGTATCAAAGACCGGGGCTCATGGCTTCGAAGGACTGCTGGCACAACTGATGACAGAAGGAACACATCGTGTAATCGATCTGACGGAGACCTCTTTCGCCTGAAACACGCACAAACTACTCCATCGAGAACTTGCTGATCTCTCTGTTCCACATTTCAAAAGTGGGCTTCGTTCACGCCACAATTTCTGTCCTCCACTCCTTGCTTGCAGGAGACCGCAGGATCTCATCCGCGAGCAAGATTGTGGTAATACTGCTGGTACGTATTCCAATATCCTGCCCGTCTCACAACAATGCATGTTGAAACATCCCGAAGCGCCTTCGCTGCCTCAGATCAGCGGTAATGGCATCTTGCGGAGCTCTTGAAGATCTCTCTGTTCGTATCATAGGCCTTTTGGCCGGGATCTTGGCAACCAACGGCGATGACCAAGCCGCGGACAATGCAGCAAATCACCCCTCCCGTCGGATTTGCACGCCGGGAGTGCTCGTTGCGGCATGGTAAAAGAAGTACTGGGGGTAAACGTTTCGAAAGGCTGTCGCTGAATATGCTGAAAGATACTGGATATGGGAGTCCTGAACAGCTTGACTCTTACCGACATTTCGAGGACTACATGATTTGACGCAGGGAGCTGACATCTACTTGCAGGTAGTCCCGAGCATACTTCGAGCGCGTGGCACAGCTTTCCCTGGTATGTTCTCCACTATCCCTCCTTCGCACCCAGAAAGTAAATGATCGAAAAACCCGCACATCTATGCAATCCGCGGCACGAAAATCAGGCTGTCGTCTGAGAAGTAGAGGTAAAGGCCCGTTGCGGAGTCCTTCGTAAGAACAGAATACATGACAGCCAGGTCAGCGCACCGGGACCTTGTACCAATGCGTCATTGAAACACAGAGAAGCACGTGCAAGTCAATGTTTCGGTACAGGGGGAAGGGCTTCGAAGGGCTGCTGCTGCATTTGATGAAATACGCGGGAGCGTGGGAAAACCAGCACTGATCTTTGCGATCTATCAACTTCTCGCTTGAAGGACAACGCAATGGCGAATAGGGACTGAAATTGGAAACAGGTTACCTGCTTCCGGAATCTCTTACTGTTCGGCAGACCTTGATTGAACACCAAAATCCACCGCCGTCGAGTCCGGACCCCCGTAAGCTGCGCACGCCTCGATGACATCAATATGGTAAGCCTTTCCCTTTTCCTCAACCACCTGTACCATGATGAACCAGAAAAGTCGCATCATATCCCCAAGCAGTAATGGCCCGTCGCTAACAAGCCCTTGCAGCATGACCGAGCGACTCCCACTTGCCCGGCGGCTATTCAGTACCACGCGTTCTTGGGAAGTCAAAGCGCAGAGGGCTTGCTTGAAGGGCTGCTAATTGATCTTCTTTAATATGACGAACTCCCGAAGGAGCGGTGATAATTTCCCTGCGGTTACGCTGGGCGGTAGCAGTAGCATCTAATTGTCACCCTTGCCGCACTGCATGTGCAGAACAAGAGCTTCGAGGATAGATACTGACAAGATTGGCATACAACAGGACCCCAACCTCCAAAAGCTGCCTTCGCACCGAGACCAATCTCACAACTCCAACGGCCCCTCAGTGAACTCCCCCTCTTCCCCCCAACCCACCCATAGCACGATGGTACCCAAAAGCCGCAACATACCACAACCAGTAAAGGCCCGTGGCTTGCAAAACCCACCCAACAGCTTAACCATGCAAATCCCACTTGCATGGTCCCAAGTGTAGTATCTGTTCTTTACCTCTTCGGAGGCCCAGCTCAAGGGTTTTGCTTGAAAGGCTGCTGGTTGTGAGAGGATGAAGTTCGGGGGCAACGCGGTGCTGCTGGTCCGGCGGTTGCGCTGGGCCGGATAGTCTGATTCTTGACACTTCGGGAAAGAATTAAGACGATGAAGGTGTTTGAGTATCATGCTGATGCGTGGGTGCTTGAGCAGGACGATATCTTCGGCGGACAGCCTGACGCGATCCTACCGGCTTGCCACAAAACACAGGACGATGGAACATGCTCGTACCCAGCAACGACTCCAATCCTCCTATCATACTCGAGTCATACCCGGTAAGCCTAGTCCCCCTTCCCCATCTTACCTCTACCCTGATAATACATCCAAAAGCCGCAAACATACACACCCAGTAACGGCCCGTCGCTCGGAAAGACCCAACTCTCATGCTCAGCCGGATGACTCCCACTTCCCCGACGCGAGCGCGAGTCCACTTTGTAAACTTTAGTCTCCTACCTCCGTCATCTAATTTTTGCGAGAATGGCTGCTGCGTGTGGGATGATGAAGTTTATGGGGCAATGCGAGCGTTATGCCGGCTTGGCGTTTCCGCCAGGGCTGCCGGGTGTGATCGAGGATTTTAATGAAAGTTGAGAGATTTGGGATGTCTTTAGGAGAGATTGCTGATTTGTTTATGCAGTAAAAGCCAGCGTCAGCGGCTTGGATTCGCATGAATCCGACGGTCAGTGGCAAAGGTAGGAAAACTGCAGAGCATCAACGAGGGCTCCGGTAAGGAGCAAGCGGTAAGGCAGGAGCTCGAGGGGCGAGCGCAGTCGAAGTCTGGACTGGAAGATCTGTCGCGGAATATTCTTTGGAGGCAGCAGAGTTCAGTTGTATCAACCAATAGTCTGCATATTCGTGTCTCCCAAACTCATTTCCAAGGGCCCTGGGCAAGGCCGAAAACTGCCTTTCTTTCTGGAGCTGCAATCCCGCCAAGCAAAGTCGATACTCATCCCCAAGAAGTAGCCAAGTTCCACAGGAGTTATCGAACGACCAGCGTCGGCGATGGCCAGCAAAGACGCATTATAATCTACGACTGAAGGACTAGAAGACCACCCAACTGCTCGACATCTGTTGCCGAAGGAGGCATTGTCCAAGAACTTGTAGGCGCTTTGCTGCGACGCTGTGGATTCGGCAGAGCAAGACTTGAACGAGGCATTTTCCTCTCGCTCAGGCATCGCAATGCGTCCTCCCCAGCTTCATCTTTGCGCCAAGACCTTCGACGATGGATGTCTCGCCTGGATTCGCATGCGTCGTACTCGAACAGCCTGCTGGCCTTTCAAATTCCTCGAAGCGCTGCAAACAATAATGAAGATGTTCAGGAAGCATCTTCTTGAGGTCGAGCAGACGATGCATCACTTCTTAGAGTTCATGCGCAAATCCCTGGGTCTTTGGAGCACCATCTTGCGAAGCTCGCTCAGCACGCCAGGCATTACACACCGCCTCTTCCCTCGGAATCAGTCGAGGAGATTGGGGCAGCACCACATTCGCTCGCGTCACAGTCTTACAGGGCTGCTCAAAGGTTTCACAAAGCCAACATGATTCTCCAAAGTTAGAGGGCAACGAATCCAGTTCTTATCAAAGAATTTGCATTAACAGACCTGGTATCGTGGTGTTGGCGAGGCTTCTTCCAGCTTTCAGCCCAGGCTTGAGGTTGCAGAGGATAGTATTATTCAGATTCCCCCGACGGTATGCATCTCTTTCGGCTGAAGCGACAAATGGCAATGCTCGCCGCCCAGCCCACCGAGTTTGACCTTCGCTGTCAGATTCCTGACACATCACGCCTCCTGCCGCAGTGATTGCATAAGATATCAGCAAAGCTTCTCAGCTTCAGAGCGCCATCAGTATTCACGGCCATGGCAACACAACTCTACCGCGTATTCTCTTGACCTCGAACGCATACAGCATGCACATTTCGAGGTTTCTGGCCGATTTCTGGCCGATTTCTGGCCGATTTCTGGCCGATTTCTGGCATCTGCCGATCTTCATCTAGCCTCGTACTGCGTACAAGTCCCCCCAAAATCAGCTCGGGAAGTCCTTGCTGCACAGGATTCGCATGTCTTCACGACCAGCCAGGTTTTTGGAATGAGTCGCACATTGTGCGCCCGCACGCCAATGACCAGAAAGCACCATCTCCGCTCCCCCTCAAAAGATGTCGCAGGAATTCAAGAGCTTTGAAGATTGGCGGCCGATGTCGGGGTGTTCGTCCTCCAGCTTCTTCCCTCGGTGCTGGTGTCGAACACAATTGCCTTCTCCAAGGCTGCAACGGTTCACTCTATTTGCGGCTCCAAAACCTGGTGGAGGGAAACCGGGATCCAGAACCGTGGCAACGATCTTCCCTACCTCGTCTCTTTGAGTTGACGACGAATCAGAGGTAAGTGCAGTGCTGTCCGCTCGTGTGGCAAAAAAGGAACTGTACCGGAGGTCGCGAAGCTCGTGTTTTTGGCAAAGGCCTCTGGTCAGTATTTGGCACTTGCAGATGTGGTGTCTGCCCAAGGAGGCGATGTTGCGATTCCACTACCATGTCTCTTTCTCGACGAATGCAGCAAGATGCCCACCAAGTTCAGGGATACAGTCAGCGTGGAAATCTGGAAGTGAAGATCTAGGAGTTCGACGATGAAGGAAAGGATTGATACCAAAGCTACTCACCGCCCCATGAAGCACCATTGATCTTTGATTTCGCCGGCGTGTGCGTCAGCGGAAAATCCTCTCTCGAGCCACCACCTGAGGTGACGAGATCAATGGAGCTTATGCAAACAAAAAAAGAATCACGCACAATATGTCGCCCGTCTGCTGTGGCGCCGGTGTGGGCACCGGCGGAGGCCAGCCTCGAACCACCCTAGGGTGATGAGACTGACGGCACATTCAACGACGAAGCCACGCGAACCCGACGACATTGATCCGCAATATGCCGGCGTTTGACGCGGGCGAGGCAGGACCTCGAACCACCGCGAGGGTGGTGAGATCAATGTGCGAAGGGATGCCGTCAACCGCAGTGGATTTACGCCTTTTAACCAGCTAATCATTGGTTGTGGCGAAGAAAAATTGTCAGCCGCAGTAGGCTTACGGCTGTTAACCTGCTATGTATTGGCTGCCGCCAAGCCGACCTCAGTGGATTTATAGCCCTGTGGCAACCATGAATTGGTCAACCAGACGGGAGGACTTACACGGGCAAAGAGCTCACCGCTGCCTCGTACAGAACGCAGCAAGTACAAAAGGACATGCGGGCAAAGAGCTCGCCGCACCGGAAGCAAAGAGCACATGGACAAAGAGCTCGCTGCCGCTCAAGCGAACATAAAAAGACAAAATAAAATGCCACCTGATATCCAACAACCCCGGAGACCGAACACCCCCAGAGCCCAGCGAGGTCAAAGATCCCCATCCAGCGATACGAAGCTGTGTCTGCCAGAGCAAGACAGAGAGGCTTCCACGCCTTGCAAGAGGTCAAGTTCGCGCCAGTGACATGTCTTGCCGTTTGCCACTCTGACGAGTCAGACAGCACACAGAGACGTTGTTGCCGGAATTCCACGCAGGTGCCACAGGGTGCCATGAGCCCAATGGGCATGCTCACGCTCATTCTAAGATGCAACCAAAAAGGACAGACTTGCGTCGGATGCCCCAATTCGAACTCGAGTACAAGAATGCCACGTCATGAACCACCTCCTTTCGAAGGGATGTTCATATAGACGCTGGAGCACCAAGCAGAGGAGCCGACCCCAGCATGCCTTGTCAGTCGTCAAAGGACTACCGACGAGCACCCAGGAGTGTCCGAAGACCACCAGTGGAGGCGGGACAAGAACCCTTTGAGCAGAGCTCACATGGGCGCATTTCTCATCGGCCAGAACTCAAAGGTTCCTGAAGCTGTCGATCCATGCTCTGGCCACCTGCCTTCAGTAACTTGAACAGCATCAGACAGTCGTATCCGAGGGGACTGCCAGAGCGAGTCACCCCACGTCAACGCACGGTACCGACGGGTTTTGTTGGACTTATGCAGCGACCCGGAGGCCGACAACCGCCGACGGACTTACACGACGCACCCAAAGGCACGTCAATGCCCACATCGTGAAACAAAATGACAAAAGAAAAGCGGGCAAAGAGCTCTCCGCTCGCGAAAAGAAAGAGACGAATGAAAAGCGGGCCAAGGGCTCACCGCTCGCGAAAAGGAAAAGACATCACTCATCGGGCGAAAAGGCGAGTTAAGGGACCGCCAGAGCAAGTCAAAACCGATACGGCCAGTATCACCCGACAAGATCAACGAGATTAGAGAATGAGGTCTTGCCGTCCGAGGACGCGGGTACACCTGCTCGACCTCAGTGGATTTATAGCCTTGCAGCAACCATGACTTGGCGGAGCAGGCGGGCGGGACTTACACGGGCCAAGGGCTGACCGACGCCCAAGGGAGGTGTGCACAGGAGTAATGATGAGGAGTAGGAGAAGATCAAGAGGAGACGAGAGGTGAGAGGCTCGCGATGGAAGGCCTTGATTGCGTCTGCTACTGTGAAGAGGTCAGCCATGAAGTCTCGTGAAGAGGGAGAATTGCCCTGAGGTAGGGATGTGTCGAGGCGCAGGTGGTTGCCCGAGAGCAAGAAAGTCTGCGGCTTCTGCAGACACCATCTCAGCCGAGGATTATGATGTGGTGTGTTATGGTCGAAGCAGCATGGATGGCTCTTGCCTGTCTTGGATGCGGAGGTGCTGGAGAGGATGCTTGTGAGGACGCGGGCGACCGATGCCCACTTTCAGCTTCTGCTGCGGTGAGACAGACGCTTGCTGGTCATTGCTGCAGACGATCTTGTCGGCGACGAACTTCCAGTTGCAGGTCATCATGCGGTCGAGCAAGCGGCAGAGCGGGATCCACGACATGACGGCGAAGGGCGAAAGACGGCGGCGAAGAACCTGGAATCACAACGATGTCAGCACAGCACCAAGGCACAAAAGACATGGACAAGAATACCACAGCACCTTCTTGCAGCTATCCATGCAGTATTTGATGGGACGGCGATGGGATGGTGACAGGATGGCGGTGATGAAGACCGTGTAGTAGTGTGTCAAGCTCGGCCCATCGCGACCGCGCCGACATCGCTCGTCGACACCCGCCGACCACAGCTCCTGCACCAACTTGTCATCGAAATTCTGCGTTGAAGAAGTGACGATGAGTGTTTGTGGAAGGATGCATTGTGATGGAGGAAGTGACTTGCCTTGCGCTGCTTCTGTTGCGGCGTCGAGGAGATCGCGACGGGTGGCGACGCAAAGCTTGCTCGCGGCTGCTGGCGCTTGCTGGGGCTGGCGGCCGGGGGCGAGAAGCTTCTCTTGACTTCACCTAAGCTGGCCGTGGCGGCGGCCGCACACAATAAGGGTGTGGTGTGGGATGGTGTCCTGCTTGCTGTTAGCTTCTTTCTCTGGTGGACGGCGGCGAGCTTGACGACTGCTGTCTGCCACCGGCGCTTGGATGTAAAGAAGCAAGCCAGGACGCTAGGGCTGCTGCTGAGGGGAGGATGTCTTGACGTTGCTGCCTCAGCGAATGGGGTGACATCCATGTCTTTTTCTTGGTGTGGAAAGCCATCGAGACTTCTGGCGGCAGCGTGCTGGTGTGCGAGGTGTCTGGCAGAAGGGCTGCACTTACGAATGAGGATTGCCTGGGCACGAAGATGTCAGTGATGCTGTCGTCAAGTGAAAAAGGCTGGACGAGGGATGACTCACGCCTGCTCACCGGAGCTGGTTCAGGTCACCTTTCGGTGGCGGCGACGTCGCAGACGGCGTGAGGATGCTGTCTGGGCTTGTCAGCACGCTGAAGATGCTTGTGCAATGCCCTGCGAGGCTCGAGGGGATGCCACCGTTATGGAATCGCCGCCAGAGCCCATCCAGCTGTCACGGGGCCGCCACAGGGTAACGCTGCGTGTGCAAGCTGGCAAGTTTGCAGCAGTTGCTCACGAACACGATGAGGCCTCTCGTGAGCTGCTGGAGATGGATGGTGAGCACTTACAGACGATGTGGTGATGTGGTGGTGCGCTGTGACGACTTTGGTGTGAGCAAGAGGAAGAAGCAAGCCTGTGACTGAGAGAGAACTGGTCAAGTTCTCAGTGTGGGTACATGCTTCCGGGCTGGCTTCCGCAGCTCTTCTTGCTTCTCATTGCCGCGGAAACACGAGCACTGGTCGTACAGAGATTCTGGGAACGAGAGGTTCCTCGTAGAGGTCAATACAGTTAACTCCGACCTGTTGCGATATCATGTAGCGTGTTGGGGACATGGCGCTGGCATGAGAAGCAAAAAAGCGGCTGAAACGACACGATTCGGAGTAAAGCGTCCAAGAATAGCAGGCGAGCAAGATCTGCCTGCCACACTTGCATCACCACGAGCGAGACTCGCACAGAGATTATGAAAGCTGGGGATTGCTTGGCGAGGTCTACTTACCCAGCGCCTACTGAAAGCGATATTCCAGCAGCGATATGGCAGACTGTACAGACATGAGACTGTGATACGTTCGGATAAATCCAACGCTAAGCAATGTCCTTGGACCCTAGTGGCAGTGCTCTCTTTCCTCCGCAGGTCTGCCGTTCACCAAGCAGACATCGCATAAAATTCTGAGAAGCTTGGGTTTCTTGTAAAGGTCAATTTACTCCTCTTCGACTTCTCTTAACATTCCGCGCAGCACTACGTGAAAAGATCTGGCGACGGAGGGCAACTTCAAATTCTTCACTGGCCGCAAACCCATGACACGCTAGCTAATGTCCTTGGACCCTGGAGTCTGTTCTTTGTCTTCCTTTCATTGCTGCAGGGCAAGAGCAAGAGCTCCTACGACGAAGGTGAAAGCAGGAGGTTTCTGATGGAGGTCGATAACCTCATCTTCAATTTCGCATACACTTTTCACAGTGAAGTATGGAAAAATCTGGCCAGAACGAGCATCTTCCAAGGCTCGATTTGAAGCAACGCTAGTTCATGTTCCCTGCTCAGAGTTTCAGCTAGTCGTTGCACTTATTACGCCCACGATGCTGCGCCTAAAGCTACACTGCTCCGATCGAGTTTTTGAAAACTGGAGGTTTCTCGGCGAGGTTGTCTTACCAGGCTTGAGGTTTACTAGATCTGTTGGAGCAGGGCATGTTAAGAAACAATGCTCGCGATCGAGAGCAAGAGCTTCCATTCGAGAAACGCTAGCTTATGTTCCCTGTCCGGACCCTGATGCGGCGGTACGAGCGTCTGGTTCCTCCATCATGCTGCACGATAGGGACCAGTGCCCTGATGAAGAGACCGATTGCAGGAGGTTCGTCAGCAGGCCCAACTCATTCTTACTAAACATCTCGAGAGCTTTTCGACTAGCTTGTGAAGAAGAAATACAAGCAGAGGGCGAGAACGGGATCCTTCATTTGAGCAGCGCTAGCTCATGTTCCCTGCTCAAGGTTTTAAGCTAGTCCGCGGACTCTGCTTTCTCCGCAACGCTGGGTCTCCACGAGCAGCGCTCGGATGAAAAATTGGAGAGCTGGAGGATCCTCGGTGAGTCAGAATAATAATCCTCCGTGCTTTCAACTCCTTATTTGTGGTTGTGGAAGGCGATATCTGACGGACGATGGAGACTTAGAGGCTACTGATTCGTCTTCATTCAGCGGGAGGTAGTCTATGTACTTAGACCCTGAAGTGGCTTTGCTCTGTTAGTGGCCTGCGTGATTATGCTGGGCGCTGAAAGATGACAGAGAGAGAGACGGCGAGAGAGGGATGCTCCAACCATCGGAGACAGCGGCAGCACGACAAAGACAAGGCGAAGAAGAAGATCAGGAAGTGGAAGCAAACTATGCCTTTGTACTGCACTTCTGCGACTGTCTTCGCACTCCTCCGACTTTCCTTCTGCAAACCGAACGAAAGCAAGCAGAAGAAGCAGTGCGAAAGTGCAATCCACTCGCTCTTGCCAAAAATTCTCGGGGCAAGGCCCCTTATATGTCAGATCAAGGCAAAGAAGCATTGACGGCGGACAGACGAGTACGTAATCCCTACTCTACCTTCGACTCCTCCACCGCGGCGGCATGGCGGCGACAGCAAGGGCTTATCAATGGCGAAGATGGCACTGAGGCCATACTACACTTTACTGGCTGACAAACAACCCATTGAAGACGGCATCCTTACACGAATCCCTACGAAGCGCGCCAGCGCCTCCGCACAGCGATCCCTCACGACTGAGCGCCACCTACTGCCCAGCAGTATAAGAGCTCCCGACGACACATCTCGCCATCTTCCCTCCACCTCTTGCGCCAGCGACAACCGCATCCTACGTCCCGAGAAGGTGAATCTGTGGCAGCCTGGGGCATTTCCATTAATTTCCAGAGCCGTAGCATCGTGGAGATTGAGGACAAATGGGAGCAGGTGGAGGAGAGGAGAGGCTGCAGGAGGAAGAAGCGCAGAGAAGTGTGGAAAAAGAAATTTCCAAGGGTGGCTCGCCCGCGAGCAAAAGTGGTGTCTTGTAACGAGAGTCACGGTGTGCCGGTAAGGTATAAAGAGGCAAGAGGAGAAATGCGAGGAACGCGGGAGCCAGAGAGGCGATCTCCTAGCCGGTCAGGCAACTATGGAAGGCGAGGACGAGAAGGAGGGAAGAAAGAGCACGAATAAGACGAAGGGCTTCGGTAGCAGGAAGGACAGGCACGGACAGGAAGCAAGTGATCGGCGATATACGAGCGGGTGAATGGAAGCTAGGATTTGGAGCGGGATTCTGGAGAAGATATCTGCTGCGTGCTTCTGTGCAGCGGCGCGTGAGCGTCGATGCTTTTCAGTAGCAGGTGTCTAGACGTGAGTGTCTTGAACTGTCTTGAACCTCAATCTGCTCTCCAGATTGCGCTCTCTGGTACATGCGGCATAGCTGTGAAATTCTTGCCTTCATAGCTGCTGCAATTTGCTCTCCTCCTGCCGTGATTCAAGGAAGGAGGCACATTTGTCACGGGCTATGCCCTGGTTCGAGGCTATGCCTTAGACACCACCTTTCTAAGTCTTGGCAGAAGGTTCTAGCAACATGTGCATGGTCTATATAGACATGCACGGGCTCTACCCTTCTTTCTTTCTTCTTCAGCTTTGCAATCTGTACATATAGCCTAGCATAGTTGTGAATAACACTAGCTTGAGCCGTGACAACATTCGCCACATTCGGGTATGCTGCGAAGCTGCCTTGTATCTAAACAGGCCACAGCAATACCATCTTCACTACTCTGCAAGTACGCAAGGGCTGCTTGAGACGCGTGATGCCGTACATGTTCTTTCAGGCGGGCGTGGGATGGCGAGGAGTTGCCAGCTTGCGAGGACCGGAGGATGGCTTCCAAATGGTCATTTTTCTCCAAGCGAAGAGATATTTTGCATCCTCCCCACAAACATGCTCATCCATACTAATACGACGGTATCACGACAAGTATCAGAATTTTGCGGAGGCTGGGAGAGAGTGACAGGCGAGTCGGGGGGATAAATTGGGTACCGTACGCATTCACGAGAGGAACAAAGTTTGTTTCGGCAGACACCATCAATGGCATCAGCATCGCAGCCGCTATATTTGACCCCTCTTTGCAGAACGACGAGGACCTTTCGAGCATAGCGTTTCTTACCGTTTTCGATATCCTTCCACCCGTTCGGCATTTGCTCGTCCCTGAAGCAGACAAGAGCACATTTGGGTTGTCCTCCAAAGCTCAGCTGTGAGCTCGTGACGTCCCGCGAAACAATCTTGTGTATGAGGAGCGCCAAAACACATTGGTGTTGCCATTCCCATGCCCAGGGCAAAACAGATTAGACGCCAATATCAACTTAGAAGCAGGATTATTAAGGCTGAACATCATGCCCGGTATTTTGATTTCCTGAAGCCAGGACTGATCACTCGTGAGAGCACATCTCTGTTGTGTTCTCAAGTGCGCTGCTGTCCACCAACTTGCGTCTCATCAAGCGTACATCAAAACGCCAGAATGGGTCCACCCAGCAGGGACGCAGTCAAAGCGTGGTCAATACCACGCTCTGCAGTTTAATGCTATCGTTCAGTGTCTCCTATGCTCGACAGCAGGGCAACGCAGGGGAGCTTCCGGCGTTCACCTGCAAGAATCGACAGAAAGACTGATGCAGTTGGTCGAAAGAGAAGTGAGAAGGGTGAAAGGAGGCACACAGTGACATATCAAACGTCTGTACTGAAATGACTGTCTATCTACAAAGGAGACAGGTCGGTGTTCATATACACCGTAGAGGATAGGCAGCACTGCAGGCAGCAACAGGCAGCTGTAGGCAACAGCAGGCAGCAGTAGTGATTGTGTGGTAGGAGAAGCCGATCTTCTCAACTGATGCTCCGTTGTGCAGCTCTGGGTGCAGGACTGATCGTACGTTAAATTGGATTTCCAAACCCCTTCGTCAATCATCGCATTTCGCATAGCCAAGTAAGAGACGCAGCCACTCCCGGAGATTCTTCCAGTGAGCATCCCTGGGGTCCAGCTCAATCCGTACCATGGACTTGGAGTTGATGGAGACGGTGGTCTCCTTGTAGCCCTTGAGATTGCGGATCTCGAAGTCTTTTGGTCTGCTGCGTCCGTCTTGCCACGTTTTGTCCTCGTCGTCTGCACTCAGTTGGCGAAAGGAATCGGCCATACTGATGAAAGCCTCCTCGAAGTACAAAGTCTGTCCGGCCATGCTGACCACCTCGATGGGAGTATCGCGGAACGTCTGCATGCGCTCCCACCGGGGCAAGAAGGCCTTCATGTCGCAGTTGAGCACATAAATCTCGAATGAGTTGACCAGGAAGAAGATAGGAAGAGCGTGCTGACGAGCCTTCTTCGAGAGGCGGAACAGGGTGAGTTCATGGCGCTTGAAGTGTGCGGCGCCATCGCTCGGGAGATGCATGCCACTGGGAGTTACGCGAATGGTGTCGGCGAGCTTGAGCGCTTCCATATAGATGCCGTTTAGGATGGGGTCGGGAAGGACGAGAAGACCCGGGAGGCGGCTGTTCAGATGGTCCTGGACAGAGTCAGTATTAGAGAGAGATGTTTGATTGTTTGAAGGCACGAACGGCAGTCTCGGGAATCATGTGTGAGAAATTGGTGATCGGGCGGAAAGGAAGGGGGGTCATGGACATCCGCTTCGGAGTACTTGAAGACGTCTCATCGTCCTCGCGCTTGCGCTTGCTGGCGTTTTCCCCGAAGGAAAACACGTTTGCAGTGTTTTGGGTGGTTCGAAGTATGTGAACGCTCAGAAGTGGTAGTCAGGGCAAAGTGTTTGTGGTGGATGAAAGAGAGAGGGGAGGAACAAGTTCGAGCTTCGCAGGGAAGTTGCGCTTTAGGCTCGGCTTAGCTCGGCACAAGTGAATTCGTCGCACGTCACTAAAAAGTGGCCTCAGGCCGCGACTGCAAAATCCACAAGTTCCAATTCACTCCGCATCATGACTTCGCTGCACTTAACTTTCACACAACTATACGAGCTATGCCTTCTTCGAGCAAATCTCATCAAGAGCACTTCCGACCATTGCGTCGGACACATCCGTGGGGTCCCGGGCAGAGCCGTAGAGTCAAGAGTCGTGGCCGTCGAATGGACGATCCTGCGGTATATGTCGCCAAGGACACGGTCCAATGTAGATTTGCTCGATCTTTCCACCTGGACGTTGCTGACATATACCAGGGGAAAGTCGGGAACGATGAGCCGGAAGGCCTGCTTCACCTGCCACCCGAGCTTCGCAACTCTATCATGGAGCTTGTTCTTGTGGAATCAGATGCTTTACAAACCAGTGCCATACGTTCATCCAGTCGGGATTTTTGAGGTCGTGCAGGATGCTTCGTCAAGAGTACATCAAGATATAAAGGGATAATCCAGCCATTATTGTTGGGCGACATTAACGGACGATTCTCCATGTTTTACAATCAAAACAATTTCCACTGGATGGTCCAGGACTTCAATGCTGAGCCACTGATATCCAAGCACAACACTGTGATGAATTTACCGACATCGAACCGACCTCGTGGAATGTGAGCATCCGAGGGATTCCGAGCTGGAGCAACATCAAACGATGATGCAAACTATGCTACGAAAAGGAGGTCTTCGCGTTGAAGTTCAATACCGGGAGACATCTAATGCGCAAGCTGGTATTTGTTGCCTCCGGACTGGTCGCGATCCTCAAAAACGAGCCTTAGGAGCTGTTGATGAGGGTATTGGAGACGCAGCGATCCATTTTGGTTCTCTCTGATGTCTGGTGGGGACAGTGAAAGTATTATCAGAATATTTACGGGATTGAGATGAGGCATGATACAAGCTTGAGCATTTTATAGTGGATGCGACGTGATTCCAATCGATCCTTGCCCGTCTTATTCCCCTCACTTCTACCACAGATTCAATAAGTTACATCGAGAGCCGGAGGAAATCGTGAACTAAAGCGTCCGCATCGATTTAAGCGGCAACTTGTTATAAAGCCTTTCGAAGTCCACTTAGGGCATGTTAAGGCAAGCTAATGCGGCTAGCTCAATAGATACGAAGTACTTTTAGCTTCTCTACGCTTGTTCTCGAAAGAACCATCTTCCACTACACTCGACTTTCTTTCTGTCGAGACGAAGACAGAGCGCAGCATACCCTAAACTAAGTGACAGCATACAGCGTGTCTTGCGGGACCCGCGCGACTTCTCCATCACCAAGTTTGCCCAGCTATACTCGCAGAACACACGCCTAGTGCTGGGCTTTCAGAATTACTTCCGCAACAAGCATCTGCGCTTGGAAAAACTGCGGCAACCGCAGATCTTATACTTTCCTCTGAGTTCTCTCGTATATTCATCCTCCTCGACCGTGAAGACCCCCTGCATCCGCTTGCCAAAATCATCGATACCGCGAATCGGTTCGAAGCTTCAGCAAAGTCAGCCGACCTCCTCATCTGCACCGGACAGCCGGCTGAACCGTACTATACCGCCTCCTACGGCTTGTCCTTCCTCGCCAAAACTGGTGGTACTGCATTGCAAATGGAAGACATCATCACGCTCATGGGTTAGCTCAATGATCCAAGAAATGTGTACCGCACGTTTGAACCCCAGCGCTGGATCGGGCAGTGGAACGAAACATCATCATGCTCATTGGTGTAACGTATTTGATGGGGAAGTGGCTCAGATGGGGAAGTGGCGCACAGACTCGCGACACTTTCATGTTCCACCTTATTTTCATCGCGTCGTTCTTACTCTCACATCTTGCTACCATATGGACCTCGAGCAGCGCGTATAAGACGCTATATCTACTCATAAGAATACCTAGAATATTTCGATTCGCGCGTGTGCAAGTATCTTTTCTCTTCTGGTTACTACCCTCCGCCAGCGTCTTGCTAGCGGCGTTTCTCGATCTACAGCACATGAACACGAGCAATACCTATCTACCGCCGAAGAACATACTCTTACTAAGTGGATCTCAAAGCTATCGAAGTTTGGTTGCCCAATTTCGCCTAAATTTGCTCGAGAACTCGCCTTTGAAATCCGCTGCTCCCGACCTTTGCTTTTGACGCCAAACCCTTCCTCTACAACCCTTATTTCTCAACCTGGGAAAAGGTGGATTGATAGGCTATATACTCGATATCCGACGATAAGAGCAGTATATAGTCGACAGCTAGAAGCAAGTCATTTAAGGGTACTAGCTATCCGATAATAGAGTCCTATATTGAGCTAAGGACTTAATAGGCATAATAGGTCGCCTATCGCGGCGTAGCGGAAATGTCACGAACGTGTGCCTGAGATACTCAAGGGCGCGTGTTCGGTTGTAATGTGAGTCGACGTTAATCTATCTAAGAGGATGCTCAACAGGCAATCTACTTAAGGTAGAAGTTCGAGTGCTCTAAACCCGATTAGGCAGCTAAGGTGGGCCGTCCCGGGTCACGTGGCCTGAAGTCGTAAAAGGAATACACGGGGTTGGCCGTAACAGGAAAAGGGTAAAACGAGGCGAGGTCTTTCAATGATCTGGACTAGTCGTATTAATAAAAGCTATACTCGCTAGCGATATCGCAGATGCAGACGGAAAGAAGGACTAAAGGAGAGAGAGAAGATTTCTCTCTCCAAATCTAGGGTTCAACCTTAGCACTAGATACCTCAGGCATCTACTCCTACTAGCCTTCTAATCTGTACTTTCCTTAAAATCCTATCTTGAAGCTCTCATAGAGCTGTTCATCGCGATCGCGAATTAGTACGCTCCTAAGGATATTTATAACGTCGACGAGTCCGGGTTTGCTATCGGGGCTAGCAAAACATTACGAGCTCTTGTAAATATAAAAGAGAAGACAAGTTAGAAGCATATACCCGGGTAATAAGAGTAGGTTACTACGATTGTATGTATCTCAGCTTCTAGGAGAGCGTTACCGCCTCTTAGTATCTTCAAGGCGAAGTATACGAATACCGGCTAGATACGCCCTAATACCCCGTCAAATTGGTGCTTTTCAATAACGTATTTGATGGGGAAGTGGCTCAGATGGTGAAGTGGCGCACAAATTCCGAGTACTACCTATAGTTTGCTATCTGCGCAATGCTACTTGAATACAACTCCCTTCACTTTCACTGTCCTCGTTCTCAGATATCTCCTCTATAATATCCTCGAGTTCTGGAGTCAAGGAAGCATTCCGCTTGCATATACGAGACTTCTTCTTTGCTGTCTCTGCTTCAGCTCTTCATACAACTTCGAGGATTTCTTCCGTTTTAAAGACAAATTTGCCATACAAGGCAACCCGCTTCCCTTTATTTCGTTTCTTTCGAGACTCGAGAAGTGCCTGCTGCTCAGTATTCTCTTTCCGAAGGAGTGCTACCTCAGAAGTCGACCTTTTAAGAGCAGAAGTCGTTCGAGCGATATATCGCTTTATAGGGCTTTCGAGTGTCTTATTCTCTTGAACAATCGAATTAAGGACCGAGTTTGCTTGTCGTAGTTCAGTATTGTCTGGAGGCGAGCTATCGAGGAGGGATTTGTTAAGGAGAGTCGTTGTTGCTGGTAGTTCGTCTTTAGGAGGTTGGGGAGTAGAGGCAGCTTCGGGCATTTCGAGAGTCGAGAGGATAGTAATTGGGCTGAACGGCGAGAGGCCAGTTGCTCGAAAACCGGACAATATATTTGGCGTACTAAGAGCTCGTTCTCGTGCTCTTATATAGGTAGAAGTCCACTCTATTCAAGATATACGACCAGGGTCAAGACGGGAGAGAGCGTTAGTTTCTTCAGCAAGAGCCCGCTTTAGCGGACTGAAGACAGCAACATCAAGAGGCTGTAAGACATACGACGTATGTGGCGGTAATACGACAAGATCTATCGTGTTATGAAGGCAGTAGCCGATAAACTGCGATGTCAAATGTGACCCGTGACCGTCGAGTAGAAGAAGCCGCTGGCGGCCGTCTTCTCGCCTTGTTTCCGGATCAAAAACAGTAGAGATCTACTCGTAGGCATGCGAATCGCTTGTCCACCCGCTGTTGCTTACTGAAAAGCGCCAACTTGACGGGGTATCAGGCGGTATCCAGCCGGTATTTGTATACTTCGCCTTGAAGATAATAAGAGGCGGTAACGCTCGCCTAGAAGCTGAGATACACTCAATTGCAGTAACCCACTCTTGTCGACCAGGTATGCGCTTCCAACTTGTCTTCTCTCTTATATTTACGAGAGCTCGCGATGTTTGGCTAGCCCCGACAGCAAAACC
>NHNV01000141.1:0-31873 GCA_002785995.1 Mycosphaerelloides madeirae | reverse complement strand
GAGTGAATGCCCGCTAGATAGTAGGGGTAGTCCCTGAAGTTGGGCAGGAAATCGGAGGTGATATCAAGATTCGAGTTTGAGCTAAGCCTAATCGGACAATTTTCCGCTGTGAGGCTCTATGAGGCTCTTTGATATGCCTCTCGAAGATTCGAAATAGACCAGGGTGTACAAATGGTCTTGGAGACGCTATAGCTGCGTCGATCGAAGATGCCCTTAGTAGATCGAGATCGTAGGTGCGAACAGGGCGTCGTAATTGTCGAAACTCGTCGAAGATATTCGAAGATCTAGTTATAGATCTAGACCGGAGCGACTACTCCGGGCTCATAACTGTTGTGAAGTAAAACGAGTGGATTACTTGTTCTTCTAAACTGCACCTATACTGCGCCTTATATATCTCTTGCACTGCATTCTGGAAGGTTCGAGCTATCAGCAATTTGTAATCAGAAGTGAATGTTCCCGAAGCTTCGCATTTTTGCAACAAACAACCTGCGAGAAGTGTCGGATCAACCCCGTTTCCGAATACGTTGTTCATGTCGGCACCCGACTCTTCCATCGTAAGCCAGGTGTCCAGCTCGTCCCAAGATTCCCATGACTCCCAGCTATTATTCGAGTCCACATTGCTCTGCCTAGCCTTTCTACTGGACCTTGCGCTGAATATGCATTCCAGTCCAGCCCATTGGCAGCGTTTACACCGGGTCAGAGAAGCTTTGTCGCCGACACATTGTAACTTCTGTTGGTGGCATCTATCGCACGACTTCCTCAAGGTCCGCCCATGAGCACGTCGGACGATGGCAAGTCCTGCCTCCTGGCCGGCATTGGGAAGTGTCGAATCACTCTGCCGATGGCCTTGATACGACATGTGACCAAAGACGATTGAGAACCTGGTATGTATCACCGTTCAAGGATAAAAGAGACACATACCGGACGGAAGCTGAAGTTGGATGGAGGGGATTCACGTAACTCGAGATGATTTATAGAAGGTCGTCTGAAGACCGTGGTGAATAAAACTGTGCCTCATGATCGACTTCACAGCTTCCTCTCTGGAACCTGTGTCGTACATTGTAGGTAGATCTAACCTCTCTGGGGTGATAGGTCTTATCGAATGCCCCACTAAGACATGCTAATTTGATCAGTCGCTTGGCCGTACAAGATCGGACGAGGTAACCTCCTGCCTAGGTACAGACTCCCTTCAGGAATGAGTATCACCCTGTTGAGTCGCGACAAGGGCACCATGTCCAATCTAGTGTCTGTGCAGAACCTGTTCTGTAGAAACATGTTCCTACATCTGACAGATTGGGAATTTCAATCTTGACAACATGTTGTCGTCAGACTGCCTTCACGAGCGATTACCAGGATCTTCTACCAGTAAAATTGCGCCAGTAAACCCATGCACGGCTTCGACAGTCGCTTGCATTGGCCGGCGAGCACCGGTTCCAATGTAAGGATGGGTGAGATGTTCCTGGCCGATGGGGAAAGCTGGCTGACCTCATCTTCTTGCGTCACCTTTTCGGGACCGAGCAACTGACTGGGAGAATACATATGCAAGATAGAGGCGGGAGCTCACTTGCATCCAAGCATGAACCAATCCTGCACACATCTCCCACACGGTGGAGCGAGGAAACAGCGAAGCGGTAAGACCGAAGAACTCCCTCACATCGCCGATAGAACCCTAATCTGCAATAATGCGCGCACGGCGAATCCTTTGTAATCCGCATTAAGCATTGGCAAGCCTTCGTTGTGTGGCATTGTATGCGCTCGGAAAATTGAGTGCAGATATGTGATTCCCAAAGGACGCTGTTATGAGCAGGGCCACATCAGCCATTCAGCATCATCAAACTCATTCTCTTTGGATCACGATGGTGGCACCTTACCTTCAACAACGTAATGAGCCTATAGCGCTCATCGGAAGCGGCTGCCGATTTCCGGGCGGCGCAAACAGTCCATCTCGTCTCTGGGAGCTGTTGAAATCTCCAAGGGACTTGGTGCAGAAGATACCCAAGGAGAGGTTCAACATCGATGGGTATTATCACCCTGATGGCACTCATCATGGCCGCACAAACGCCCAGTTTGGGTACTTCCTCGAGGATGACCCATACGCATTTGATCCCTCGTTTTTCAACATTTCCCCCAACGAGGTCGATATGATTGACCCACAGCAACGAATGCTTCTGGAGACTGTCTACGATGGCCTGGTATCGGCGGGCTTGCGCATGGAGGATTTGAGAGGCTCGCCTACCGCCGTCTATGTTGGCCTCATGCAGCGCGATTTTCTTGACAATTCGAATTACGATATGGATGCTCTAGGTACCTATGCTGCCACTGGATCGGCTGCTTCGATTCTTTCTAACAGAGTCTCTTATGTCTTTGATTGGCATGGTCCCTCAGCAACGTTAGATACGGCTTGCAGCTCGTCCCTCGTTGCCGTTCACCTTGCGGTCCAGCAGCTTCGATCTGGACCAAGCCAAGTTGCCGTCGCGGCCGGTTCAAACCTTATTCTCGGTCCAACTCCATTCATTACGGCAAGTAAGGTCAACATGTTCTCTCCTACGGGCCGTTGCCGGATGTGGGACGCCGCGGCAGATGGTTACGCACGAGGCGAAGGTGTTGCCGCAGTTGTTCTGAAGACGCTCTCTCAGGCGATTGCAGATGGCGACACCATTGAATGTATCATTCGCGAGAGCGGTGTCAACCAAGATGGCAAGACGCCGGGGATCACGATGCCGTCCCCTACGGCACAACAAGCACTCATTGAACAAGTCTATAGAGATGCAGGGCTTGATATCAAGAGTCCAAAGGATCGATGCCAGTACTTCGAAGCTCATGGTAAGCGAAGCGAGAGCAAGGCCCAATCCTCATGTCCGAGCCATTGACTGACGTCCATCCCTTCGCTGTTTAGGTACGGGCACACCAGCAGGCAAGTACCATATTATTGAGGCTCACTGCTTGTCTTAACGATTACTGACCTTCGATGCTTTCCTTTCCAGGTGATCCACAAGAAGCCTGTGCCATATCGACCGCTTTCTTTGGCGACAGGCAGCGCGAGACAGGCGAGGATCCTTTATTCGTGGGGAGCATCAAGACTGTGATCGGACATACAGAAGGTACGGCTGGAATCGCCGGCCTCATGAAGGCATCGCAGGCCATCTGGCGAGGAACACTACCGCCGAACATGTTGTTCGACGAGCTGAGCCCTCGAGTCGCTCCCTTCTATGCGAACTTGCAAGTGGTCACCAAGGAGCAGACTTGGCCCGCGCTTAACTACAATCAGCCACGGCGTGTCAGTGTCAACTCCTTTGGTTTTGGTGGCACTAATGTCCATGTAATTTTGGAGTCATATGTTGCAAACCTGGAGCCGACGGTGGAGCAGCCACTTACAGCGTGCATGGCTCCGATCGTCTTGTCTGCAAACTCCAATGCTGCTTTGAAAAGTGCCATGGAAGACCTTAAGCAAAGCCTCGTAACTCAGCCTCAACTCGCACTACCTGACTTGGCGTGGACGTTACTCAAGAAGCGCTCAAACTTGCAAGTGCGACATATGATTTCAACGAAGACAATACAAGGACTCTGCGAGCGTCTCGAGCGTGAGGCTCCTCTCATTGGGCAGAGCAAGTCGTTGGCGACATCGTCCGATGCCAGGGTGAAACCTCAGATTCTTGGCATTTTCACGGGTCAAGGCGCACAGTGGCCAGCAATGGGGAAACGACTCATCTCCGAAGTTCCGTATGCCCGCAGGATCATCAGCGAGCTCGACGATAGTCTGCAAGATTTGCCAGCCAAGTATCGGCCTGAGTGGAAGCTTGTCGATCAGTTGCTCGCCGAGGGTGAGGAATCGAACGTGCATGATGCTGCGTACTCGCAGCCTCTCTGCGCAGCTGTTCAGATCATGCTCATCAAGCTGCTAGAAGCAGCTGGTATCGGCTTCAAGGCTGTCATCGGTCACAGCTCTGGAGAAATTGCTTGTGCTTTTGCTGCAGGATTCATCTCTGCATCCAGCGCCATCAGGATTGCTTTCTTACGTGGTCTGACCTCACGCTATGCAGCTGGGCGGAATGGCATTGAAGGCGCTATGCTAGCCGCAGGAACTTCATACGACGATGCCACAGAGTTGTGTGCGCTCGAGACCTTCGAGGGCAGGGTTTGTGTTGCAGCCAGTAATGGCCCGGAGAGTGTCACGCTCTCTGGAGACAAAGACGCAATTCTGGAAGTCGAAGAGATTCTCAACGACGAGAAGCGCTTCGCTCGTGTCCTCAAAGTCGACAAGGCTTACCACTCGCACCACATGAAACCATGCGCAGAACCCTATGTGGCAACTCTACGGGCATGCGGCTGCGACCGGATCGATAAGAATATCAAGCCCAAAGCTATATGGATCTCTTCGGTGCACGATGGGCGACTAATGCAGCCTTCTCAGGTGACGCCAGAGTACTGGGCGGAGAATCTGCTCTCACCAGTACTCTTCTCGTTCGCAGTCGAGATGGCGATTGTCAAGCATATGCCGCTGGATGTTTGTGTCGAAATTGGTGCCCATCCCGTACTCAGGAACCCCACTATCCAGACAATCAACAACTGTATCGGCTCAGACGCGGGTCTTCCGTACACTGGTTGCATGGAACGACAAGAGGATGACACGGAAGCTTTCTCTGCCTGTCTGGGGTACCTTTGGGCACATTTTGGCTCGCCCGCTGTCGACATAGATGGACTATATCGCACTCTAGCGGTGCCTCACAACCGCGACTTATCAAAGCAGCTCCCATCGTACTCCTGGGACCACTCACGCTCGTGGAGGAGGGAGTCTAGGACTGTTAAGAATTTGCTTTATGCCGAAAGGCCCCACCTTCTGCTCGGTAGACAATCCGCTCACAGCACTCCTTCAGCGATGCATTGGCAGAACTTTATTCGACCGAGGGACGTCCCATGGCTTGACGGACATTCGCTACAAGGACAGGTTGTATTTCCAGGTGCAGGATACATCGTGATGGCTATGGAAGCCGCAATTCAACTCGCCAGGGGACGTAGTATTCAGCTGCTGGAAGTCCTAGGCCTTCAAATCGACAAGGCAGTCACGTTCGACGACGAAAGTTCAATGGTAGAGATGACCCTCGCTCTCGACCTGGACACAGCGAAGACGAAGGATTCATACACCACGTATACCTTCGCCATCAGCTCGTGTCTTGCTAGAGAGACGGGGCTCACTAGGTCGGTCGCTGGAACGCTCGCCGTCACCTATGGGCCGTACACACGAGAGGCACTGCCTGCCCCTACGGGCGAACCCGCTCACCTCAACGATGACAGTGTTGACCGATTCTATGATATGCTCAAACGGGTTGGATACGACTATACTGGTCTATTCCGTGGCATTACCGACCTCAAGCGCGGTGATTGCAAGTCTTATGGCAGTATGAACTTCGACATTCTGAAAGATGGTGAACATACGATGGTCCTCCATCCAAGTACGCTTGATGTCGCATTTCAAAGCATGATTGCGGCGTACACAGGTGCGGGTTCCGGAAGGATGCATTCCCTGCTCGTCCCTACGGGTATCGCACGCATCGCTCTGAACCCGTGGGTTGCTGTAAACGCCTCTCCCACTCAGTTGAGCTTTACGTCAACCAGCGTTACGACTGGAAGTACCAGCATGGCTGGCGACATTGAAGTCTTCGATGCGGACACCGACGCAACGATGCTCCATGTGGAGGGCATCGGCTTCAAGCCAACCATTCCTCCTACAGCTGAAGACGATCATCTCATGTATACACAGTGGAGAATGGGACCCCTTCACCCTGATGCCTTGTTTGACGAAGAAGACAAGCATGCCGCAGACCCGGACAAGAAGGAGGTCGAAGATATCGAGCGAGTCACTTACTGGTACATCAAGCACATCATGGCTGATGTGACTTCCGAGGACCGCGAAAAGGCATCCTTCACTTTTACCAAGTATATCCAATGGTGTGAACACGTTCTCGGCGACATCAAGGGTGGCCGTAACCCCTGGTACGTATCGACATGGGATGATGATACGCAAGATTCCATCGACGAAATGATACGAAATAGTATCTCCTCACCATTGATGCGATTGATTCAGCGAGTGGGTGAAGCCGCTGCCGAGACTCTACGCAACGACCAGAATGCTTTTGATCTTCTGGACCACGACGGCCTGCTCACCGAGCTCTACGGTGGGGAGACAAGCTATGGACAATCATATTACTACTACAAGCAGATGTTAGGACAAGTCTGCCACCGTTTTCCCAATATGGACATTCTTGAAGTCGGAGCCGGAACGGCGGGAGCATCACGACTGATTCTGAATAACGATCGCATCCCATTCAAGAGTTACACATTCACAGTGAGCATGCGCAAGAGTCGAAACGCATCTCCTTGCCTCAATATCTGCTGACTTTGCCTCCAGGACATATCCAGCCATTTCTTCGAGGCAGCGAGCAAAGAGTTCCAACACCACGCCGACAAGATGCACTTCCGCCCGTTGGATATTCGACGTTCGCCCGCTGACCAAGGATTCAAGCCGCACTCATACGATCTTGTCACAGCCTCCAATGTGCTTCATGCGACACCCAATCTGGGGGAGACTTTAGCCAATGTGTGGTCCTTGCTGAAGCCCGGCGGTCGGCTTGTCGTCATCGAGATTTGCCACGAGACTCAAACTCGACTTGGGTTCATATTTGGCCTGTTCCCTGATTGGTGGTCTGGCCATGACGAGGGCCGTGTGCTAGGGCCATTCATCAACTACAAGGAATGGGACAAAGTGCTGAAGAGTTCTGGATTCGCTGGAGTTGAAACTCGCTCTTTGGATCCGGACAGTATAACGTACCCCAGCGGTGTCTTCCTCAGTCGAGCTGTCGACGAGAGCATCAAAGCTCTAGACTCTCCTCTGGATACGCCTGTCGATAATTCTGGCCCGCTAATCATCGTGGGAGGCTGCTCTCCAAAGTCACAAAGGCTTGTCAGTCAGATCGGCGATGTATTGCTCCCACGCAAGTGGGATGCTATTGCTTCCCTTCAAGAGGTCATTGACTTCGATTTGCGTCCTGGTACAACATTCATCATACTTTCAGAGCTTGACCAGCACACTTTCGAAGGTCTGGACGAGGTCAAGTTCGATGCATTGCAAACCATCTTCAACGCCGCTCGCCATGTCTTGTGGGTTACGGAAAATGCCTGGGTCGATAACGCTCAACAAGCCATGACTATTGGTCTTCTCCGCTCGCTGCGACTCGAATATCCTGATATTCAAATCCAGCTTTTGGATGTCGAGCAGATCGACATGCTGTCTTCTCGATTCTTAGTCGAGACTGCACTTCGTCTGGAATTCGGTGTCGATTGGGAAGAGAAGGGGCTGCTTTGGTCAATGGAGCCGGAGATGTACTTGTCTGAGGGAAAGGTCTGTGTCCCTCGCCTCAAGCGCGATACCACAAGGAATGATAGGCTCAATTCTGGACGACGTACCATCATTGCAGACTTGGACCCTCGAAAACAAATACTTAGCTTAGGCTTTGAGGATGGATACCCCGTATTTCGGGCTGATTTGCAAGGCTTCGACGACACTTGGTCCAAAGAGACTCTGATCGAAATCGAGGTACAGTTCTCTCTGGCTCAGAGTCTCCGCATTGGTGGCATGGGATTCCAGCACCTCGTCCAAGGCAAAATTACTGGCTCCAATTCCACTGTTGTGGCCCTCTCCGGCAGTAATGCTTCTCGAGTGCAAATACCTTCCAGCCAGGCTGTCACTGTTGCTAGAAACAGATGGTCGACAAGACCTCTGCTCCTTGGCATTTCTGCCAACATTATTGCCACCACTCTGGTATCCAATCTTCCGAAAGGCTCAATTGTGCTCGTATTCGAGTCTCGAAGCATATATGTCGAGGCTTTGCGAGATCGTGCTGCCGCTGCTGGGGTCTTGTTGACATTTGCTTCTACCAAGCCACCTCCTCACTTGACCGGCGTCCAATGGATCCGTGTCCACGAAAGGGAAACCGAGCGAAGTCTACTTCAGAAACTGCCAAAGAATGTGCATGTTCTAGTCGACTTCGTTGCTGATCAGCACCCGGCGAGCCTCAGTCAGCGCTTGGTAAAGTACATGCCATCCGGCTGCACAATTCGCGGTGCCGATTATCTATTCCAGGACGTTGCGACAAAAATTTCATTTCCGGGCCTGCATATCGCATCGGAGATCCTCGAGTTGGCTCTCAGTCCTGTTCGCGATGGTAGCGACATTGATACGGCTTCCATACTTACCGGCAGTGAGCTTTTGGCTGCCAGACTTCCTCCTGGTATCAACCCTGTGGTCGACTGGAAAACGGAGGAACGGATCAGCAGCCGCATCCAGCCGATTGAGACGACAACCATATTCTCCAAGGACAAGACGTATCTGCTGGCTGGTCTTGCTGGCGATATGGGTCGTAGCTTGGCACGTTTCATGGTCGACAACGGCGCACGCCATGTTGTGCTTTCCAGTCGTGTGCCTAAGATTGACCAACGCTGGATTGACGATCTCACTCGATGTGGTGGTAACATCATGGTACTCCCGATGGATGTCTCCGACGAAGCTGCAGTCGACGAAGGTCTTGCGAAGATCCAGGCGTCGATGCCTCCAATTGGTGGTGTGGCCTTTGGACCGCTCTTGCTCGCGGATGTCATGTTCAAGAACATGGAACTTTCGGCGCTGGAGATGGTCCTGGCTCCCAAGGTGATCGGTGCTCGATTGCTGAACGAACGGTTGTCCGACCCATCCAATCCGTTGGACTTCTTTGTCATGTTCTCATCGATCGTGCTGGTGGTGGGCAACCCTGGACAAGCAGCATACAGTGCCGCAAACGCTTACCTCAATGCCGTTGTCCGATCAAGAAGAGCTCGAGGTCTAGCTGGATCGACAATCGACATTGGTGCTGTCATTGGTGTGGGATTCATACATCGTGCTGGACGTGAGAACGAGGCTCAAACTCGCATGTTCCTGGCTGACGAGGTCAATGAGCGAGAGCTTCATGCACTTTTCGCGGAAGCTGTCGTGGCCGGTCGGGAAGGAAGTCCCGATGATATCGAGCTTGTCACTGGCATGGCGCACCTAGATGAGAAGCTTCGGGATCGCATCCCTTGGTTTTCTGACCCACGTTTTGCAGAGTTCCAGCGCTCGGAGCGTCTCACTACTGGCGGGGACGGCGGCAAGAACGTCGTGTCCATCAAGGAGCAATTGAGCAAAGTCGAAACACTAGAAGAGGCCCACTCTGTCATTCTGGAGGGTGTGTCCACTAGGATCCGAGGAGCCTTACTTTTCGGTCCTGGTGACGAGCTGAATCTCAACGCCCCTCTTATTGACCAAGGCGTCGACTCATTAAGCGCTGTGACTGTCGTCTCTTGGTTCTCGAAGAATTTGAATCTCGATATTCCTTTGCTCAAGATCCTGGGCGGCGCCTCGGTCACAGATCTTGTTGACGATGCCATCTCTCGCTTAATCCCAGAGCTCGTTCCACATGTCGACCCTAGCGCATTGAGTGCTACTGTTCAGATTGACAAGGATGCTCCGCCTGCCGTTTTACCATCGACCAGCCGCGCAAGCAATGATACCTTGGCCTCCTCGGTGGAGCGTAACAGCACACAGACTCCTACATCCTCGCCTTCATCTGAGACCGGCGATGGCATTGAGCGTACAGGACCATTCTCTCTTGTGCAAGAGTATACCTGGAAGGAAATGCAGCTTCCTCTGAACCCGAGCACATTCAACACCACTATCGGCATGTACATGCAGGGTCCACTCGATTTTGGCCGCCTTAGCTGGGCCTTCAGCCAGGCTCTCCAACGACATGATGCCTTCAGAGCATGCTATACATTTGAGACAGGGCGGCCAATGCAGACGGTCGTTAAGACATCGTATAATGTCTTCCAGGCCGTCAAAGTGGCAGACAAAAATGCTGCTGATGAAGCATTCAGGGATTTGCAAAGCGCCAAGTACGATCTGGAGAAAGGAGACACGCTGAAAATCGTCGATTATTTCTGGACGAACACTGACCATCTTCTGGTTATTGCCTACCACCGTCTTGTTGGAGACGGATGGACAACGGAGCATTTCTTCGTTGAGGTTAGTATGCTCTACAGTGGCCTTCCACTTGAGTCAGCGCCCAGCTACATCGACTACTCCAACCGCCAACGAGCGGAACTCGCGTCTGGTGCTTTCGAGGCCGATCTGAAATACTGGTCTGATCTGTTCAAGACCCTTCCGCCGCGCCTTCCCGTAGTCTCAGTTGCTGCAACCAGTGCCAGCACATCAAGTTCATCGGAATTGGACTGGAGCTCGCACGAAGCAGAAGCTCGTCTTAGTCGTATGGTGGCAGTGCGTATCCGCGACCGCGCCCGCAAGCAGCAAGCAACAGCTATGCACGTCTATCTTGCCTGCTTTAATGTTCTCCTCGCTCGTCTGACCGAGTTTTCCGACATCACCATTGGCGTAGCCGATGCCGGCAGGGCCTCGCTCACAGACCAAGCAACGATGGGCTACTTCGCTTCCTACGTCCCCGTTCGAGTCCCTTACGACTCCAGCCACGTCTTCAACGACGCCTTGAAAGGTGCCAAAGAGCAAATGCGTGCCGCGCTGCAGCATAGTTCGGTCCCTCTTCCCGCGATCCTCGAACGCCTTGGCTTGCCAACTGTCCCCACCGCTGAAGATGCCTCTACCCAGACGCCGTTGTTCCAGGCTATCTTTGACTACAAGCAAGGTCAGACAGAGAGCGGAAGCATCGGCGAGGCAAAGATGGTCGACTCTATCATTCCTCGTGCGGGCACACCTTACGATATCACCTTGCAGATGGGTGATGACCCAAGCAAGGGGGAACCGATCATCACGGTGAAGTTACGAAAAGAAAAGTACGGGGAGGGTGCTGCTGAAGCGGTCCTACAGGCGTACTTGTCGATTGTGAATACTTTTGCGAGGAACCCTGTGCTTCGAGTGACGGATGCGCCTCTTGAAATCACGAAGATTTAAATGATAGATCTCTTTTTGTTCATGGGAGCAACAGATCTATGTCAGATGATTCTGGATTCATCGTTTCCCCTCTACTGCTTGGTCTGCTTCGTTGTCCATCGCACTCGCGTCATTCTGTTCGCCAACTGGATCATCTTAATATGTTAATTCTGCACTATGATTCTGAGAGGGATTTGTGCGTATAGCGAAGGACACTTTATCTGCTCTTCGAGTGGCCAAGGCGACTCCAAAGATCAGCTTGTCTTGGCGAGACGCTGGGTGATACCGGTAATCACCCAAGACAGGTAAAATAATGGCCGTCGTCGCCCAGGGGATTTTCAGCAGCAGCAGCATTCGTTCAGTTGGTGGTCTTGTCGCCTGACTTCCCCCTTCAAAAACGATGAGATGTGGGCAGGTGGTGTGACACGATACGGCCACTAAATAAAGCCATATTTACTTCACAAGGCAGTCTCTTTCCTCTATCATCAGGATGCTTCAGGTATTGCTATTGCTTGACCGTCTACACCGAGAGAATCCGCTTCAATGGCTCGGACCTAAACGGAGAAACAAGACCACGTGAACTCAGTAGACTCCTTATGCACCCTGGATACCTGCCAGCCTCCTAACTTGCTTGACAATATTGGCCACCTCATCCTTTTGAGAGGACATGTCTGTATCACAGGATTTGTGTCAGCCGGTCTTCCCTTCATGCCAAGATACGCAACTTGCTAGTAACTTACGATGGCTAGTATCAACGTTCAGAACCGTGGCATTTTGGGGATAGTAATGGTTACGAACCAATTGTCGTGCACGACCGAGACAGAAGTCTCGAGTACCATGAATATGAAGAGTCGGAACGTCGATCATTGCTGACTTCTCGCCCTGCGCCTGGGCGCGTGCATTCATCCAGAGGGATGCTTCCCGCGGAAAGAAGCAGCAATTCATCACTGCAAATTCCAGACAGGGCAACGACGAGAACGGAAGTTGTTGTCCTCCACACCCTTGCTGCTGCTGCCGTTGCAGCCAGAGCAACATGGCCAGCGCGAGTCCACCTTCTGAAAACCCGAATCCGCCAACGATAGCAATGTCAACATCCGGATGGCTCGTTCTCCACACACTCAGACCTTTTTGAACCGCCTTGTCGATGTCCTGTATGCTGTCGTCGATCGTCGAATCGTAACCGCCGAACCAGGCATAGTACGGTCCTTCATCGGCGAACATAGGTAGAACGCCAGGTCCTGGTGGACTCTCTCGAGGTCCGTCGATGAAAATTAATTCGAAATCGTCTTTCAATTGATAGTGAATTCTAGCCATCTGGACATTGAAAATGGAGCCACTGGAGCCTGTGCCATGGAAACAGATGAGAGCTTTCCTAGATTCTTCGTCGTTGGTCATGATTTCGAGTTCTCCTCAGTGTGCTGTACGAAGACAAGTCGTGAATGATGTGAATCATATGATCATCGTCTTTGATCAAAAAAGGCACTTCGTCATTATCGACGCGGGATATCGCTCGCAAGCTGGGCTGACAATAGGAATCCTTCCCACGCAATCGCCTCAAATTTCTGCCTCCACGTCTCCTGGTACCCAGACCCGCAGCGGATTCAGCGAAATATCGCAATCTTGGGGGCGCCGAAAAACCGAGAAAGGTTGTCAAAGAAAACCCGACAGATCGCAAGATCTCGATTGTGAAAGTTTATTTTCGCCGAAGGCTGCGAGGTCAGCAACGATGATCATCGGCGCTGCATTCGCCGAACATGAAGCTGAGGCAGGCTGATACTGATCGATGCATAATGCTCCAGCTCTCTTGAAACCCGGCTGATTACGAGATAATCGGAGATAGGGAGCTTCTGTCACCATGTCAGAGCACTCCTTATAGATCTCTAGGCTTTTGAACATTGGACAACGCAAGAATGAGATCTCTTGCGCTGGAAACCGATTTCGTGCCACCTAAAACTCAACGAGCGATCGTTGTCGATGGCGGAGACGATGTGCACATCCGCGACGACACCCCTTTGCCTCCCTTCTCAAGAAATGAATTCCTGGTTCGAACGGAAGCCTGGGCAATCAACCCGAGCGACACCAAGATGAGAGGCGATTTCGTCACTCCTGGCGCCATGCTGGGCTGCGACTACGCAGGAACTGTCGTTGCTTGCGGCCCAGATGTTACTCGAGCAGCCGTTGGAGACCGAGTCTGTGGTGTGCAACATGAAATGAATGCCAAAACTCCCTTTCGCGCTGCCTTCGGCATGTACAATATTTCGACTGGGCCTTTCTGGTTGAGGTTGCCTAAACATATTTCTACAGAGGGAGGAGCTACCCTAAGTGCTGCGATCGGGACTGCAGGTCTGGCCTTGAAGCTGCTTGGTTTGCCGCTTCCGGACTCCCCCGTGCAGAAGTCGATGCATATCCTTGTTTATGGCGGTGGGACTGCAACGGCAACGATTGCAGTTCAACTGCTCAAACTGTACGTTCCTACAACCCTTGTTTTCCAAGGTCTCGAACACTGATCTCAATGTGGTGTAAACATGATTCCGATCACAGCCTGCTCACCCGTACACACCGAGCGACTGCAGTCATATGGCGTCGAAGCAGTTTTCGACTACCACGATCCGGACTGCGCTGCCCAAATCGTAAGCATCATATCCGTCCCTCGAGCCTAATCTTGACGGCATAACAGAAGTCCTACACTAAAAACAACCTCCGCTATGCCCTTGACTGTATCACAACCGTCGAATCAACCAGATTTTGTTACAAAACCATCGGCCGGGCTGGAGGCAAATATGTCGCTCTTGATCCTTTCCCAGAGCACGCTGCGACACGCAAGACTATTCAAACGGATTGGTGAGAAGTATGACAGTGTCAAACTCTACGGTCTTCATATTGACCGCCATGCGCAGGGCCTTGGGTCCAATTCTATACGGCGAGGGTTCCGAATGGCCGACGCCGTACGGAAGACCGCCGAATCCAGAAGATCTGGTCTATGGCACGAAGCTGTTCGCAATCGTGCAAGAGTTGCTCGACGAGGGTCGGCTGTTTCATCACCCTGTTAGAAAGATTGGTGGCGGTTTAGAAGGGGTGTTGAAAGGTATGGAGATGGTTAGGAAGGGAGAGTTGAAGGGCGAAAAGTGCGTTGTGACTCTAGATTGAAGAGATGTTCGATCTGAACTGTAGCCTGCGTTGAGTCTTCTGTCTGTTCCCCAAGTCCCTATACTTGAGATTCATCATGCTGTCCGTAGTTGTGAGTTCATGTACAAGAAGCATGATAGACTACATTGTCTACTCAGATCAGGATCTGGACAGGAAGCCTCCCTTCGGATCACGAGAAGGTCTCCGCGAGACCTCGTTCTCCAGCTCAAATTCAAGCGATCTGCTCTTTATGACGTTCAGCGAGCGACGAGAGCACCAACTTGACTTTGACTTTCTAATGCAATATCCTGCCTTCCTATTCTACTGATCGAAGCTGGTCAAGCGTGACACCTTCGTTGAACTTCAACAATACCTCAACGCCTTCTTGCTTAATCCCGAGCACCTCCCGCACCTTCCATTCTTTGCTGGGATCCAGAAGTCTGATCTGCTCCATCATCAGTGATGTGTCCATTCAAGGCTGCACCGCAAGACTTACGTCAAACACATAGTACAGCGTAGCGATGAGTTTGTAAACCTCACACTTCGCGATATTCTTTCCCAGGCAAGCCCGGTCGCCGGCGCCCCAAGTGAGATCTGCTTTATTCATCCATCGGAGGCGCTCAGCATACTCATCTGCGCTTTCAGTCGGCTTCTGAAGCCATCTTTCAGGCCAAAACTGGTCTGAGTTTTCACCGTAGATGCTTTTGTTGAAGTGCGTTGCCACGCCGAGCATGGCTACGGAGGTTCCTGGAGGCACACGGCGGCCATCAGTCAGTCGGAAGTCTCTGCCAGGCGGGACCTCGCGACGAGAGAGAGCTGCAGCCAGAGGACAGTAGCGCATCGTTTCGCGAATGACTGCTTCGAGATATGGCATCCTCTGGACCTCGATCCAGTTCGGTGGCATCTGACAGCCAGAGGCCTGGAGCTCGTTGTGCAGCTTAGTTGCAACAGCGAGATTCTTTCCAAGAAAATAGATAACAGCGGTTGTTATAGCCGCGACAGGTTGGCCGCCAGCAAAGACCGGCGTCGAAGCATAGCCGTGCAGGACGTCTTCGGTTACCGTTTCAGGAAACTTCTCTTTCGTCTGCAGAAGCTGATCTAAGAGGTCTTCACGATCGTAGGTCTTGGTAGTTGTGATGCCCTTCTCCCGCCTGCTTTGGATGAGCTGGCTCGCTTTCAATGGGAAGGAGCCCAGACGGCTCATGATAGCTTTGGCGTTGGTGAATGGACTGTTCTTTGCGGCGTTGTAGATCCACGGCATGCAGATGCCCTATGTTACATGTAGTTAGTATATGGAATATCATGGTTTCTCACGGCACGATTCACCATCGCCCGAACTTTCAAAGCTGTAGTCATGCCTTTGAACAGGATTTCCGCCTGTGCTTCTGATCGCATGAGTCCAAAATCAACATCTGCGGTCAGTTTCATAACGGTATCGTATCCGACTAAGTTTTTTAGTCTATCAGTTGATGGATCGTAAGATCAGCCAGTGACATACTCACAAAAGTGAGCCCATTGATAGACAGGCATCGGCTTTCCCTGACGAAGAAATTCTCGATCGAGCTGGTGCACAAACTGGACGACGCATTCGTTGATGAAGCGTTCGGACTTGGTCACGTTCGACATTGAGTATACGCCTGCTATGGGACGTTTGAGGTTGGCATGCTCCTTTGTTCCTTCGATGGCGACGAGGTTTGGGAATATGACCCCATTGAGCTCGTGCCGCATTACAGACATATGATGGCTCTGTAAAGAGAAAAACCCCTCAACGATTGTATCGAACAACGGACATGGCTTGTCGTAACATACCTTTGGGAGAGGATTTCGATTGCCGTAGACAATATCGATCATTCCAGGATCTGAAAAGATCAATGTACTCGGTCCAATGACCACGACATCGCCGTATTGAGCGTGAAGTTCGAGAACACTCTTTCGTGTTGTTTCATAGTATGTATCAAGAACTTGGAAGATGTCTGTCCACTATTTAGTCATCCATGACAGGCAAACGAAGAGTATCACATACCTGAGTAACGTCGGTACCACGGTCCAGGAAAACGCCACAATCCAGTCCATAAGGGTGTCAGCAGGTACCAGACCACGCCGAAACAGAGAACCAGCAAGGCCAGCAAGATAATCATCTTTACTTGGCGAAAGATGAGATCAACACCAAGTCTATTGTTGTTGTTGCCAGATTAAAGGGCGACTTGATGAAGCAGAGAGGGGTGCACTCTATGCTAAAAATCCCGAAACGCCGAGAATCAGCGGATCGGCGCGAATGTCATCGGACAGCAACCGGAGTGTGCAATGAAATCCGAGTCCAACAAATAATGTATGCGATTGTCTGGAATCGTATCTCCACACCGTACGGCCGTTAACTGCTCGCAAGCTGCATTGCCCCTCAGTGTCATTGACGCCCACCGCCCATCAGAATCTCACTGCGAATCCTGGCATCTCGAGGATCATCATTCTGCTGGTGATACCCAATTATGACGACTCAATTGTCAATGATCATCGTTGGAGCGGGCATCGGTGGTCTGGCAGCTGCCGTAGCACTTCGGAAAGCCGGCCACAAAACCATTGTCTTGGAAAAGCACAGCAGCAAGCGCGAGGTGGGCTATGCAGTCACTATTTCACCAAACGCAGTGCGGGTTCTCCATAGCTTCGGTTTTGACTTTGCCAAAGCTCGAGTGGTGCGCTCGACAGAGGATGCCATCATCCAAGCGCTGCCAGGACAATATCCATTCAAGGCGACTTCGGGCAAGACATTCGCCGACCATGAGAGAGAGTTTGGTTTCCCGTCCATGACGGTCCATCGAATGGACCTTTGGTCGGAATTGCATCGTCTTGCGATTGATCGAAACAGCCCTGGTGTACCAGCCGAGATACGGGAAGGCGTTGCAGTGACCAATTTCGATTCCTCCGGCTCAGTCGCCCTACAAGATGGAGGTGTGCTCAAAGCCCACATCGTAGTCGCGGCAGACGGCGTTAGGTCTGAGGCCTACAACGCTGTTGTGGCGGATGGAGCTCAGCGGCCGGCAAAGTTCACGGGCATCAGCAATGTTCGATTCTGCGTACCGACTGCAGCACTAAGGGAAGATCAGGAGCTGGCCGAGTATATCGAGATTGCGGCGAATGGTCACACGGCTACCGTCGGGGCGGAGCAAGGCCGGTACATCTTGCGATATCCATGCCGAGAGTGAGTAGCGGGCTTGCTGACTAGTTAGTCCTGTTTTACTGACGATACATTATTCGACAGCGGCCAACTTCAGAACTTTGGCCTTTACTCCGTTGCTAGTGGTGACATGGGCGAGAAAGAAGTCTTGACGGCCAGAATCAAGAAGGAAGATGCCCTCGAGCGTCTGCGAGGGTTTCACTCGTCTTTTCATAGACTTCTCGACCTTTGCACCGAGGATGACCTTTACCTCTGGAATTGCCTTGAGCGTGACTCTTTACCCACCTATCACAATGGCAGATTGATCGTGCTCGGGGACGCAGCTCATCCCATGCTCCCAACTCTGGGGAGTGGCGCCGTGACAGCAATCGAAGACGCTGGCGTGTTGGGCCAGGTCTTGAAGCACGACGTGACCGAGTCTGATCTGGAGGAAAGACTCGTCATCTGGGACAATCTGCGAAGACCCAGAGCAAATGCAGCGCAATTGTTCTCGCGCTGCCTTGCCGTCAACTATGAGCTCAGCAGTGAGGTGAAGGCAGAGATAAGGACTTACCTGTCCGAGGAGGAACTTCCAGAGTTCACGAGGCCATTGGTGCAGCGCATGATGTGGAGCTATGATTGTCTAGACACGGCGGAGGATGCGCTACGGAAGCGGAAAGATTCACTTATTGCGTAGACATCGTGTTGACAACAAGTTCCGTCATATCGTAGTTGAGACGGTCATGGAGGAGTTTAGTCCGGTATTCCGGGCGCTAACATTCGCGCCGCACAGCGACCAATAGACCGACATCTCGAGGTGCTGAGTCAGTCATCTCATTCCAATCGGCGACACGTCATTTCGTAACCTAGCCACCCACAACATCATTGACCTCACCTACTCCGTTATCTTGACGCTGCGTGCGTGTTCATCAGAGTTCGCCACAGCTCGCGTAACACCTAGGGAGAGGTTGTCCGAAGGAACCTGACATCGAGGTTGCGAATTCCTGTCTTTTGCAGACTGGTCCTGCTCCGAAAGCATAAACTCTCCGAAACGCCGCAATGCTGCAGACCAGTCGGATGTCGGCACGCTCAATGGTCCCGACTCCCCTGTCCTGGTCGCGGTCAAAACCCGTTCCAATATGTTGACCTCTTGCGGAGATCACACACCTGGGCGTCTTTCTTGAAAGTTCTCTTTTCTTCATTGTAGCTACCCACATGGCAGCAGGTATCTCTGATAAGCGGTAGCGTAGTTCATAGGCTTGTAGCTGACTGGATTGCAGCAGATCATTCGCCGGACGAGAAGTTCTCAGATGGCGATGGCAAGAGCGTTCACAACAGCGCGCTTGGAGCAGTTGTAGAGACGCAATCGCACACAACGGCAGGAGCATCTGGAAGCTCAGACCCTGCCCCTCCCTACCCAGGATCATTCAAGCAAGTGATTCTGATCAGCGCTCTGATGCTCGCCATGTTCATTGTCGCCCTTGACGGGGTATGCAGAAGAGAGAGCGTCTTTTTGCTCCGAAGAAGCTGACATCGGAGTCAATAGAGCATCATTGCCACAGCTATTCCGACAATAACAGAACAGTTTCACAGCTCCGACAACGTAGGGTGGTATGGTTCCGCTTTTTTTATCGGTCTCGCGATGTTCCAAGGCTTTTGGGGTAAAGCATACAAGAGCTTCGGCCAGAAATCTGTGTTCTTGACTTGTGAGCAAACATCACGCCCGAGAAAGCGTCCCATCGTCTCAGACATATGCTAACCTTCGTCCTTCCACATCAGGTATCGCGATTTTCGAGATTGGAAGTCTTGTAGTGGCTACGGCCCCAAATAGTCCTGCAGTCATCGCTGGTCGGGCGGTTCAAGGTCTTGGAGGCGCGGGTGTGACTTCTGGAACATACCTAATCGTGGCATTCGTAGTGCAGCCGCAGCGCTTGTCCATGGTCATGGGACTGTTTGGGGTGGTCTGGGCGTTGAGCTCCATCGTGGGACCCTTACTTGGTGGAGTGCTCACTCAGGATCTCTCTTGGCGATGGTAAGGAATCGCAGCTTATAGACCATTCGCATATCCGGCCGGTCGCTGACGTTCAATTTTAAGGTGCTTCTATATCAATCTTCCCATAGGGGGAGCGGCATTCACAGTCGTTTTGTTCTTTTTTCGAACGCCTGCACACGCAAAATTCGGCAAACCTCCATTGTGGAGACAATGGCCACGCGAGTTCGATTTCATCGGCATCGTGCTTGGGCTGGGTGCCTGGACATGCCTTCTTTTGGTACTGCAAGAGAGCGGAACAGAGAAAGCGTGGAACTCAAGCTTTGCTATCGGCTTGCTTATTGGATTCGTCTTGCTTGTCGTTGCCTTTGTCATAGCCGAGTGGCTACAGGGTGACTCAGCCATGCTGCCGATGCGGCTTCTGAAGAACCGCACGATCGCAGCGTGTGCTGTGTATAATTTTCTGTAAACAGGAGCAATTGAGGTTTCGCAGGGCCGAAATATCAACTGACTCGTGACAGGGCAAGCAATGGTATGCTCGTGAGGACCTATACGCTTCCTACCTACTTTCAAGCCGTGCAGGGTACCTCGCCTTCCACTAGTGGCATACGTACGCTTCCTAGTGTGCTTTCAACTTGTCTGTATCGTTCGGAGTGCTTTTCGTGGGAGAGTCAGCTAACTCGTTCGCAGCTATCGCCACATTCGTCAGCGCCACATTACTTGGGAAGTTTGGATACTATTTACCATTCCTCTGGGTGGGCGGCATTCTGAACACTGTGGGCTCCGGTATCTACTACCTCCTCACTTCTGCTTCCACGACCGGTCAATGGATCGGGTACCAGATCGTCGTAGGTGTTGGAGCAGGCGTCGTCATCCAGATTCCAGTCATGGTGGCCCAGAAGGTTTCCACGACGAGGGATATGTCTATGACTGTAGGCGTCATAATGTGTAAGTCGTCTTTCGCCCGTTGCAGCATACAGCTAATGGATAGAAATAGTTACACAATTCGTTGGCGGTGGTATTGGCGTCTCCTCTGGAGAGGCGATCTTGAACAATCGCTTAATTGACACTCTACCTGCAAACATTTCGGACGTGGCCGTGCTGAACGCGGGAGCGACTGGTCTGCGACAAGCATTCCCCAATCCACTGGACTTGGCAGCCGTGATTGCATCATATATGGTCGGTCTCAGAGCTGCTTGGATCTTCAGCACTGCTATGATTGGAGCGTCTTTGGTTACTCTCTTCTTTGCGGAGTGGATCTCGATCAAAAAGGACCCCACTGTTGAGCGCTAGTGAAGCTTTTGATGCTTTGGAGACCACATGAAGCTCTCAAGTTGTACTTAATCTGCCAGATTCTGCTCGAGAGCATTAATTTCGACTCGAAAAAACACCGGCACTGGAAATGACACCGACAGCACATCTCAGGTCAGGTAAAAGGCACGAGAGGACCTCATCAAAGTCTTCATAACGTGAGCCGTGGGATACTCGGACACGTGGGGTACTCGGACATAAAATTTCAAGTAGGCTACCTTCAATTAGATTCACATTGCGCCACAACAATGCAATCGGACTCAGACTCGCTAGATTTCCTCTTAATACATGATTCTCCGGCGGGGAACGGTGTTCCCCGCCCCGGGGTTCGCAGTACTACCGCAGTTGAAAGTTAGGCAGCAATGCACAAGCAGTGCTTGACCCTCAGAGAAGTCCATTAATAGCAGATGCCCAAGTATGACTATCACTTTGTCATGATGCCCAACGGGTGCCCAACAGGTGCCCAACAGGTGCCCAACAGGTGCCCAACACCTAGGATATATAGCATACTCACTACTGTCTCCTTTGTAAAAGAATCAATCAATTCAACTTCCTCCAGTTCCCTCCTCACATTTCAACTAGTTGAGAAGATCGGCTTCTCCTACCACACAATCACTACTGCTGCCTGCTGCTGCCTACAGCTGCCTGTTGGTGCCTGTAGTGCTGCCTATTTCTACGGTGTATATAAACACCGACCTGTCTCTCTTGTAGATAGACGGTCATTTCAGTACAGACGTTTCATATGCCACTGTGTGCCTCCTTCCACCCTTCATCTTCGACCAACTCTGTGTATGTCAAGGACTTGGCGTGGAGACAATGTATATTCGTGGTTGCTATACAAGACGAAGTACAAAGATTCAAAACCCATGAGAGGATGTTCCAGCTTCTCAGATATAGTTGCTTGTCCGCACTTCCTGTTGCTATGCAATGGAGTGCTGGTGCCTGCAATAGCTCTCTGGCGCCTGCGGTAGCGTACTGCTGCCTACTGGGCGAAATCCATGACGGTGTAATCGCTTTCAAGCGCTGTAGTGCCCGTAATCCTCCAGGTGGGCAGGCCTGCCACTAGTGCACCTTCCGCTAGTACGACTTAGATAGAGGGGATTCTCGTAACTCGAGATGATTAATTGATAATATGTAAGGAGAAAGCACACGACTGAAGGAGTGCCGTGTGTGTGCTGAGTCAGCGTGACATGCCTTCACAGGGGGTCGCGAATTAGGGTGAAATTACGCTAGTCTTCGTTGGGTAGCTGATTCCACTGAAATCTAAACAACATCCTCTGCAGCAATATTCACACTTCTTTATACAGCCAAGACGATGCCTGTTATACTCCGTAAGCACTCTAGAGTCGAGTGCTATTATAAGCCATACCAAACACCAAGTAGATCTGGCTTTTTCAAGCTCTGGAAGCTGAAACCTGAGTTATAGCCCATATATGTCTGGTAGAAGCAAAACAAACACAACAACAACGTACCAGGCTACACAACAACACTGAAATGGATTAAGCAGATTAAAGAAGCTATTTAGACTGGATTTGAGACACCTACACGGAAGTCGAAGCCTCAGTATCCCCCTGGAGTTAAGCCAAATCCAAAGGTTCTTTCACAGATTGAAATCGTGGCTACTAGGCCGAAATTACTGCGTAAAAGGGACTATTTATATCATCAACAACAAGTTGGCTGTTCTTACTCAACACTCCGGAGGTGGATGAAACGAAGGGATACCCTAGTAATCCGTTGTGAGCGTAGGCCTTCAACCAAGATATCTGATAAGAACAAGGCTGAAAGGAAGCAATATAGTCAGACCAATCAAGACAAGGCAGCTGAGACTTTTTAGGCATTCATCTTATGGACAGATGAAGCCCATATCGACAGATCTATGGCTATCAGGAGATACATTTTCAGAGAGGAAGGCAATATAGAGGGACTGGAAATAGAGGTTAATCCCAAGTTACAAATGGTGCTCCATATTGCTGCTAGTGTCTCTTAATACCACAAATCTGAACTGATCTTCTATAATGATGATTATTGGACCTATGACAGCCTATTTGCTGACCACAGGAAGGCAAAACCAAGGAGGAGGCCAACAACAGAGTCTGAAGAAGAGTTCCAAAAGAGGCTTGTAGAATGGGAGTCTAAGCAGCCACGGGGCCTTAAGAAGACTGGCTGTTGGGATTTGTGAATCAATCGGATAGCTGAGTCCTTAAAATGAATGATTAATTGTCTGTCTAGCTAGGTAAAGACTGGCTATATATACAAATACTTCCTCATCTAGAAGGTTCTATAAACAACTGTATGTGTAAGCATAGAAGGCAAGTGAATGTCTGTTGCCACTTGATTTCCAATCTGATTCTACCACTTTCCAACACGAGTTGTGAGGATCTCTACGCGGCAGATGCACTGTCCGGGCTCATAACCAGTTGGATGGAGGGGATTCACGTAACTCGAGATGATTGATTAATATATGTAGGGAGAAAGCACACGACTGAAGGAGTGCCGTGTATGTGCTGAGTCAGCGTGACATGCCTTGGGCATCCAGCTCAAGCTGGATTCCAACTGATTGCAAAGCTGAAGAAGAAAGAAAGAAGGGTAGAGCCCTTGCATGTCTATATAGACCATGCACATGTTGCTAGAACCTTCTGCCAAGACTTAGAAAGGTGGTGTCTAAGGCATGGCCTTGAACCAGGGCATAGCCCGTGACACGGAATGCTATTAGGATTGAGATGGTGGATAGTGCGGTAGCGTCGAGCAGAGGGAATGGAACGGGTTGGGTAGGTAAGGCAGCGGAGCCACAGAGAACGCGTGTGACCGTCACTGTCCTCTTTCCAGCTGCAATGCCACCGCGCCGCGTCCTGCCCGGACGCGTTGTAGGGGAGTAGCAATAAGGTTGCGGGACGGCAACGGCTGCAGCTGATTGGGCTGCCAGCAGGTCAGCCAGAAACGTCAACACCACCACCTCCACCGCGTTCCCTGCCACTTCGAGTTGAAAGATAGAGCACATGGCTTTCTGGAGGGAAATGACTGCATTAGATTTATATTCTACAAAGTAGACAGGTTGGTGTTCATATACACCGTAGAGAATAGGCAGCACTGCAGGCAGCAGCAGGTAGTTGAAAGTCAGGCAGTAATGCACAAGCAGTCCTTGACTCTCAGAGAAGTCCCTGAGTAGCTAATACCCAAGTATGACGATCCCTTTGTCAAGTTGATCTTATGGATGCCTAATAGGTGACCAACACTCAGGATATATAGCACACTCACTACTGTCTCCTTTGTAGTAGAATCAATCAATTCAATTTCCTCCAGTTCCCTCCTCAAATTTCAACTCAGGTAGCCGTAGGCAGCAGCAGTGATTGTGTGTTAGGAGAAGCTGATCTTCTCGACTCATGCGATGATCACTCATTACGTGAATTCCAACTCTTCGTAGGACAGCCAGGGCTGCTAAGGGGTGGGCCGCCACACCAAAGAGCTGCAGGATGGCCAGGAGAGTCACGGCCGCATTGTTCTGGGGCGGGAGGAGGAAAAGCGGGTCTGAATCGATGGGAGGGGGTGAATCAATGAGGCATAACATCCTAGGGTTTTGATGTGGAGTTTTCATTTTGCGTCTTCGGCGAGAGCGGAGTCGAAGAGTTCGGAGTCGTTGGTGTCCAGAGCGAGCATTAAGCGGAGGATGCAGTCGGTGATGAGATCGCGGTCACTTGCGTCGTCGGGCCAGATGGTGATAGGCACTTTCATGCCTTCTGGCATTTCCCAGGGTGTGGCTGTTGTGTGTGTCCTGGTGTCTTTTCGATTATAATGGAATGATTGATTGTTGTCTGGTACCGATTCTATCACGGAAAGATGCTTGGCTGGGCTCTTGTACTATCATCGGTCTACGAGATACTATCGAACGTCATGAAAACCGGGACACGAGTGCCAAGCACACTCAGTCAGTTCCATGTTTGACGCAAAGTGATGTGCGCAAAAAGCCCGAGAGGAAGCTGCTGAGGAGCAGTGTCGTTGCAGGGGCCGGGCACAGGCTCATCCCGATACAAGATCCGACTCACATGAAGATCTCAAAGCCACCCCGAGGGAAGGATTAGTGCTTACTTCTTTGCATGCAGAATACTGATGACTGAAGAGTTAATATTGCTCGCCTCAACCGACTGGGCCGAATCGCAGCTTCCGGACGTAGCTTTTCGGACCAGCCGAGCATAGACGATCACTTCCATTATGGTCCAAATCCATCTCTTTAGCGTTATAACAACAACTTCTAACTTCTGGAGGCCTCCCCATCTTCGCGAGTCTGGCAACCACTCGGGGAATATGAACATAGCCCGTGCGATGAGCGCCCCAATCGGAACAGGAGGCGTTCGTATAGATTATCGCCTGCATACGTATGAGGGAACTTACGCAAAACACTGATATCATCAGCCGGAATGGCTTCAATCAGGTGCCATCGATCCTAACTTGATAGGGTTTCTGCATATGACAAACGGTAGGAGGTGGCATTCTGCGGGAAGACAATATCCACTATCGCCGGATATCATGACGCATTGTGCATGGGCGGAGCAGGAGGATTGCAGAGTACTATTCACTCGTTGCTCTTCCTTCCCGTCATCTCCTAGACCGTCGGACGTGTCGCCTTGGAGTAAATTCACATCAAACAACCGCATTACGACAGCGCCCAAGGATGTCGTCGAACGAAAAGACTGAATCAGCTTCCGATATGAGCAAGCATGATACCGACGCTGGCAACAATGAGGTCCATACCGAGAGCAAGAACGAATCTTATGTCGAAAACAATGTACAGGAGAACGAGAAAATACCTCGTTCGGAGAGGCGAGGACTCTTATCCTCTGTTCTTCTTCTACCGGAGCGAAGTGACCCATACCAGTACAACAAGCTTTCGAAATGGGTCATGACTGCGATAGTGTCGCTGGCCGCTACCACTTCATCTACAGGATCTTCAATATTCTTCCGTAAGTCTATTTAGGGAGATTGCAGACTGTTGACATTATGTCCATCAGACTGACCGAATGGAACAGCTGCTCTGAGCCAGGTCGCAGAAGACCTCCATTCTTCCCAAACTCTGGCAAACTTGTCACTCGCATTCTACCTCCTCGCCATGGCTTTTACTCCTCTGTGGTGGTATGTTGCGACTCTCAACGGAGCTGTTATTCTTCAGCTGACCATGTTGCATAGGTCCATGTACTCTGAGAAATTAGGCCGCCGCACGATTTACCTCGTATCCTTTTTCGCGTTCGTGGTACTCTCAGCCATCAGCGCTGTTAGCGTCGACATGGCAATGCTCATCGTTTTCCGAACACTCAGTGGTGGTGCTGCCGCTTCAGTTCAAGCGGTAGGCGCTGGAACGATAGCAGACGTTTGGATGCCGAAAGAGCGCGGACGTGCTATGGGAATCTTCTTTCTCGGACCTCTCTGTGGTCCTGGTATCGCACCCGTCATTGGAGGAGCACTCTCGGAGAAATGGGGATGGCGCAGTACACAATGGTTCCTCACCATCTTCGGTGGCGGTCAACTCCTCTTGATTCTGTTCTTCCTCCCGGAAACCATCAAGTGGAGAGGACCCAAGCCTGAAGACAAAGAACAGCCGAAAGCTAAGCTCACCCTCGGGGGCTTCATTAAAGCAGCTGTCAGGCCTCTTGGGACCCTCGGTTTACTTCGACACCCACCTATCCTCATCGCCATCTACTCGGGAGCTCTGACCTTCGGTGTCACATACGTAATGTACGTCTCGATCCAAGCCAGCTTCAGCGAGCCTCCATACAACTTCACAAGCGTAATCCTAGGTTGTCTCTACCTCGGACCCACCATTGGCTACGGTATCTCATCTATTCTGAGTGGTCGTTGGATCGACTACATCATGGCCCGCGAAGCCAAGAAAGCAAACCGTTACAAAGAGGACGGCGAACTCAAGTATCTCCCCGAAGACCGCATGAAGGAGAACATGTGGATTTCGGCCATCCTCTACCCAGCGATGATCATATGGTACGGCTGGACTTTAGACTACGGCATTCAATGGGCTGTTCCCATGGTTGCAGCTCTCCTCTACGGTATATTTGGCATGTTGCTGTACGGGGTATGTTCTACCGTACTGACGGAGTTTACGCCGGGTCGTTCATCAAACGGTATCGCTCTCAATAACTTTGTAAGGAGTATTCTGGGGACGATTGCGACTGTGGTGACGCAGCCTTTGATTGACGCTATGGGTGTGGGATGGTTGTGTACTATGGTCGGATTAATTGCTTTAGTTACGACGTTGTTGTGTGTTATTGCTTTGAAATTGCGCATTAAGGAGTGGAGGGTGATTATGGACAGGAAATTGAATGGGGAGAACGCTGGAAAGTGATAATGGATATAAGACAAGAGTGACTCGTTTTAATTGCATGTTAGCATGTAAATGAGACTGTCAGACTTGTGTAGTACTTGAGACAAAATGCGACGCCGCACGTGACCGTACAGCTATAAGGATTATATCCTTTCAACTGTAGTAATTCAGTCGCTCGATACAGAAGACTTGAGTATCACTCCGCATATAGAGCGTTGTTGTGATAGTCTCTGCCTTAGGCATCAAAGTGGACCTGAAACAAGGCTGCGTCGTTCTCCAACTTCACGTCAAGGCGACGACTATTGCGCGTCTCAAGGGTGCCTATTCCGTCCACAAAGTTTCGTACCTACAACTCTCGAGGGTACTGCATACCTTGTAAACCCTTCCTGCGCCTGCATAATACAGGTCCCACCCCTTTACAGCCTCTTCGCCAGAGCTGTCCATAAGCAAATGAGTCTCAAGGAACTTACTTGCCTTGTTTATAAGGCACAAACAAGGCAACGCTCCCATACTTACAAACAATTTAACGCTGTATCTTAGGATTGTTTGTGCACTTGTGCCTTGATCATAGGATCAGTAGTAGCTGAGAAATAGCATGTTGAAGGTATCAAAGTAAGTGAATCTACAACCCTAAGACCCTGAAATCTCATGACTTAGGCTGGCCGGAAGCGTCCGCACCAGTCGGATAGCGTGCTGAGATCCCGTAAACAATGACTCCTTCTTCAACATTCTACTATCTATTTCACTGCCAACATGGCGTCCATCATCAACAGCAAGCTCTCATCTACTGCATATACCTCAGAACTCGAAGTTCCAACAATTTTACAGCGAACAAACGACTTCAACATCACCGAGAACGCCGCAGATACGAGTATCCCTGTCGTGCTCCCCGGGTACGAGGACATCGACTGGAAACTCCTCCCCCAAGGCATGCATGTGCCTATAGATGATAGGATTGTCAGATGACACATCTATGAGCACGGCTGGAGGCTGGTAGACCATATGGACAAGGAGTACTGGCAGTGTCGCGTCTGCCATCAGAAGCGTGCAAAAGGAGGATTTTACAAGATCACAAAGGCTACTTCTTCCGCTGTCCAACACCTTACAGACCTCTACCGCATTGCTAAAGACGGCAGCAACCTTCCGGCGCCCACGAAGAAGCGTAAGACTATGCACGACTACGTTAACAGCGGCCAAGACATTGCTTCGGCGGTTCAGAACGAAGCAGCCGCCGCCTTCAGATACGACAAGTTCTACTGTCTACTATATACCTGGATCCTCGCAGACAACGTGTCCTTTCACCGACTTGAATCGCCGGCCTTCTACGAACTGATCAAGTATCTCAATCCACGAGCAGAAGCGCTGCTTCCAAGCCATCAAACCGAAAGAAGAACTGTTAGCTCTATTTACGATAAAGAGCTTGGCGAAGTAACGGAAATACTGGCTAGCAGCCTCACGAAGATCAATATCTCCTTTGATCTATAGACGTCAAAGAACAAGCTGTTATTGCTCGGCCTTGTTGCTCATTTTATCGATTAAAAAGGCAACCCTATAACAACTCTTTTAGCACTTCTAAGACACGCTGGCCGTCACTCAGGGCTTAATCTGGCCAAGACAATCGCGGCTTTAATTGTCTATTACAATATTGCTGACCGAATTGGCTGGTTTATTACCGATAACGCCCCTAACAATGAGACATGTCTAGACTATCTAGCTGCTGAATTCGGCTTTAAGATGCCTTAGTGCTGGCTGCGCTGCTGCGGCCATGTCTTCAACTTTTGTGGACAGGGTGTACTATTTGGTAAAGACCAAGACGCCTTCGAACACGAACTAGACGTTACTCTCGAAGAGCAGTTGCTGAATATTTGGCGGAAGTGAGGGCCGGTTGGCAGGCTTCATAACGTTATTTAATTTATTAACGCTTCTGACCAGCGGATACAGCGTTTTGAACAACTGCAGCTCGAGCTAACTGCTCCGAACCGGCCAGCCAACAAATTGCCAGTCTGCAAGCTTGTTAAGGACGTTGTTACTTGCTGGAATAGCTACGACGCTATAGACCGTGCTCTATATCTTCGGCCTGCGATTAACACCTTCACGACCGAGATGATTGCTGAATATAATACTGAAGTAGCTAGAGCTCGCCGAGCTGGCAAGAACGAGACCGAGCTGCTAAAACCACCTTCAATCATCTGTAACGCCTTGTCTGATAACGACTGGACAGTACTAACTCGTTATTACGAGATCTTAGAGCCGCTACGCAAAGCAACGAAGCGTCTATAAGGTTAGATTGGCAGCCGTTTTGGCTGCATCTGGCACGTGCTTCCGGTCTACGAGAAACTGCTCCGTCACTTCGAAGATCTACGCTATATATATCTAGTGAAAGAAGCTGTCAAATCGCTAGATCCGGAGCTTCTTACCTTAGAGCATCACCTCTCAACGTCTATAAACCTTGGCTGGCAGAAGCTGAACAACTACTACCGCAAGCTAGACGATTCGCCTGTCTACGTTATAGCCGCTGTTCTTCATCCTCGAATGAAGTAGCAATATCTCGAGAAGAACTGGTCAGACAAGCCGTAATAGATAGGATTGGCGAAGGAAGCGTTCGAAGACCTTTGGCTATCACATAAATCACGGCCGCTAGATGCTGCATTTACTACTGTTCGTGAACAGCAGCAAAAACGGCGCCAAGACGACTGGTTTGACGACGACGATGACGACGATCCGAGCCTAGTTGACGAACTTGCTCAGTATAACGCTGGGTTGCGGCATCCGGATCTTAAGATGAACGACTCACCCATCAAATACTGGATTCACAAGATGAAGACATGGCTACGGCTAGCATAGCTAACCCTAGACATCTACGCCAACCCGTGTATGTCAGATGCTCCAGAGCGTGTGTGCTTACAAGCTAGTAACATTGTGAGTCTACGTAGACGTCTACTTTCGAGCGAGATCTTCGAATGGTTGATAACGCTGAAGTCATGGCTGTCTACGGGGCTGTTGGTCTTCTTAGAGAGTCTCTTCCGCAGTACTTAACTATTCGGAGTCCTTCAGGGCAAGGGATACCAGCCTAGTAGCCGTAGCAGCGAGGAACAAGACAATTCAGCAACAGCAAGCCAATTCATTCACTTACAGTTGATAGCGTTATATGTGTTCAAGGCAAACCAAGGCAAATCAAGGCATGGTAAATACTTGCCTTACTTTGCTTGCGGACAACTTTGTTTGAAATCGAGCCGGTAGTCGGATATTTCATGTGCGACAACGCAAAGAACAATGACAGCGCTGTGGATCTTGTTCTTCAAGAGCTGTATCCAAAGATAAGCCTACAGCGGCGAAAGGGTCGTCGTCTACGCTGCATAGGCCATATCGCTAATCTCTGCGCTCGTGCGCTATTGCTAGACAAGGGCGCAGGCAATGCACTTCAAGAACTCAACCGTAAGGCTCTGAAGGGCGCGTTTGTTGCAGTAGAGGACTTTTGGCGCAAGCGTGGACCTGTTGGACGGCTACACAATATTGTACGTTTCATTCGTAGCTCGCCGCAGCGGGTGGAGCGATTTGCAGCGACAATAATAGGTGGTAAATTGGCAGGGGTTGACAATTTGAAGCTTGTTCAAGACAACGACACACGCTGGAACTCATTCTATTTGATGGCTGACCGCGCCTACACTATTCGCGAGCGCGTCGACAAGTTCTGTAAAGAATGGCTTGCTGAAAACCCCGATGAGAAAACGCTTAGAGGCGATATACTCAACCGAAACCACGGGCATCTTCTTGACTGAATTCACAATTGCTTAGCTACCTCTGAATGGTGTCAGGGCTGATAGTGTTGAGGTGTTGCGCTTCCCCAGGAATGATACTATAGGACTCCCGCGCCTCGCGCTCTTCCTAGATACCTTGTCTACCGAAATTTGGTTACTTCTGACCGCACGTTCTCCCTTTGAACCGAGACAAGATCAAATCAATTGATTATGTCACTTCGCAACACGGTATAAGGCAAGACTGATAACACCTACGAGCTCTGGTCTTGTCTTGCCATCATGAGCCTCTTCTTATTCTGATGCTCCAGCAACATAAGCTGAATCTGATAGTCCAGTAGAGCTTGATTCCCGTGGTTATCGACTCCTTTGGCGTCCTTCTCGATTAGCATCTGTGCCAGCTCGGCGTGGCCACTAGCTGATGCCGCCTGCAGTGCGTTGCCAAATATACCCCCCTGCGCATTGACATTGGCCCCCTTCTCAATCAGCATCTGTGCCAGCTCGGCGTGGCCACTAGCTGATGCCGCCTGCAGTGCGTTGCCAAATATACCCCCCTCCGCATTGACATTGGCCCCCTTCTCGATTAGCATCTGTGCCAGCTCGGCGTGGCCCCAAGCTGATGCCGCCTGCAGTGCGTTGCCATATCCACCCCCCTCCGCATTGACGTCTGCCCCCTTCTCAATCAGCATCTGTGCGAGCTCGGTGTAGCCCTGAGCTGATACCGCCTGTAGTGCGTTGCCATATCTCCCTCCGTGTGCATTGACATCCGCCCCTTTCTCAATCAGCATCTGTGCCAGCACAGTGTGATTACTTTGGATTGCCGCCCGCAGTGCATTGCCATATTCACCCCCCTGTGCATTGACGTCCGCCCCTTTCTCAATCAGCAACTTTGCTACCTTTGTGCATCCAGTGCCAGCTGCAACGATCAGCTTCTCATTCTTCTCGTTTGCAGCAGCAGCATTTCCATCTTTGACATTGAGTAGCATGTAATGCGCCAGGTTGTCATAGCCTTGCTCTACAGCCCAATGCCAGCGCTCACCCTTGGATCGCCGATTGAACGTCGCCTTGCCTTTGTGATCACGAATGAGAACTTCGTCAACGATCTCGTCTACGTTAGCAACGCCCGTTTTCCGAAGCAGTCTGCTTATTGGTATGGTAGCTTATTGGTTAGTAGTGGTTACCAGTAGGTTGTTGGTTGGTATGGTATTGCCATCGCTGCTATTGGTACTGGTATGGTATAGTTGTTATC
>NHNV01000140.1:0-32410 GCA_002785995.1 Mycosphaerelloides madeirae | reverse complement strand
TTTGGATGCAGTTGATGCTCTTGAGGAGTACTTAGCTACGGATGTGGTCCCTAATCCAAAGGATCTGAACGAGGCAGAGGCTGACTTCGATTTGCTGCAATGGTGGTTTGATAGACGCCATACACAGCCAGACCTAGCCAAATTTGCCTTTGATTGTCTTGCTATACCAATAATGAGCGATGCTCCGGAAAGAGCATTCTCAGCCGGCCGCGACCTTATTGACTACAGACGCTCTCAGCTCAAGGCAGACATTATTGAAGCCTGTGCGTTCTTACGGAGCTCATATGGACCACCTATGGCAAAAAGGGACAGAGACGGCAAGGTTGTGCTACCCTTTGATGATGAGGAGGTGATTGAGAGGCAATATGAAGAGCTATATGGCCCTGAGGCGCCGCAAACAGACAATTTGTACAAGTAGTGCAGCCAAATTCTTTCACAGTGATTCACCTTCCTAATTAGTCAGTCAGCGGCCATTGGCGCTGTTGGATCTGGCCCAAATCCTTATTGGTTGGCGTGGTTGAGAGGGTAGATCCAAACCACGCCAAACCAACAAGCTCACTGCGTAAAACATATGCACGATGAAAGCTTCGTAGGCTAAGGTGCTCTACCGTCCCGTGTGTTGGGACCTGAAATAGTTGCCGGATCTGGGCCCGCGTGGTACCTGGACTTGCGCGATACGAGAATCTACGAACTTCGTACAGCATCAGACGAAGATCGACAAACAACTATCTTCTTCCAGCTGAACGTAACCTCGCCATTAACCTTGTGAGCTACCACAAAGGCTTTCCTAAATGCAAGTCTTCACAGCTCTTGGCAGAGGATGGTATCGATGCATGTCAGAGGAGTTGACACAAGACACCGAGGCCTCGTCTATGTTTCAGTGGCAAAAGCGATTCGGATTGGCAGAGCCGTCCCGCTGTGATGAGCGGAAGGACCGTGTGACTGGTGTATGCCTAACCATTGTGTAATAAATGCAGAGCTTCGCAAGCCTATTATTGTGGCAACTATCTTGGCCTCTGCCGTACTTGGCATTGTCTAGAGCATGAAGACTAAGTATCAAAGGACAGTATTCGTGGATTGATAGGATCGTTGACAGCTCCAAAGTTGATACAGAGATCCCAAAGCCTCGGTTCATCGTGAAAGAGCGTCCGACGTTGATGTTCAATCGACGCAAACTTCACTTCAACTGACTATCAAAAGTTGTCATTTGTGGCAAGTCAAGGCTTCGAGGCCAGATAATTGACTAGAATGCCCGTCTCCCGCCGCTAATGCTCCCCACAACATGTGGCCAGAGCGGCTGGGTTGATGCAAGGCTTGATGGACCATAAGCAGTCCAAGAGGCCGATAGCATCATGGGATATACGCCTTCAGAAAGCCATACCAAAACTCCGAGGTCTTGGCATGGTCTCGACGTCGAACAACACAGAGCAGAGTATCGTCGAAAGACACTGCAACGAAGAGCCTCGAAGGTTATAAAGGCGTTCATCCCCGACCACAAGTCTTCTCATCATCCAGCAAGCAACATCCTCCTCCAAAAGACCTTTCATAAACATCCTTAAATACCCCATTTCTTCCAACAAACAAACTCCCATCTATCAAAATGGTCGCCATCACCAACGTCCTCATACTCGCCACCGCGGTCGCTGCCAACGTCCTCCCTCGCGATGCCGCCACCCTCAAGACCGACCTGACCAAGATCAACACCGACACCGTCCAGCTCACCAAAGACACCAACGCCTACAGTAAGAACAAGGGAAATAAGAATCCAATGTCTTCAACACTCGCTGACCTTGTGCCCTAGACGGAGGCGTCAGCAACGCCGTCCCAATCCAGAACGACTACAATGCCGCGGACAAGGACGTCAACAACGCCAACACCGATGCCAAGAATTCCGCTGCTCTGAGCGCCACGGATGCTCAGTCGCTTATTGACTACGTAAGAAAACATATCCCAATGCTCTCTACATCTTCTACGCCATATCCTGATCACTCTTGTTTAGATCAACAACACTCTCGAGCCCAACATTGTCAAGGCCATCACTGCTCTCACCAACAAGAAGAGCCAGTTCACCACCGACGGCCTTGCGGGCACCGTCTGCAACGACCTCAAGACGCTCAAGACCGACACCGATACACTGGGCGCTTCTCTCCTCGCCAAGACTCCTTCGGCGAAGCAGTCGAATGCGAAGGCTGCACAGTCTAAGATTGATGCTGATTTCAATAAGGGAATTTCTGCTTTCTGCTAGGTATAGATTCACGGAGCTAGTGTCTGGGGGATCTTCGAAATCAGGGAGAGATCGAAAAAGTTTGGGATGATGACAAAGAGGCTTTTTATGTATCTTTCTTTTGAAATTGAAAGCTTTGCTCTTAAATCGATCACCGAATCTTGAACAAAATGTCTGGGCGCTTGTTGTCGATGTGCTCTTGCATAGCTGCTCCTCTCATGATTCCATGGACATACGATGGTCCAACGAGCTGATGGAAACCAAGCTTCTCATCAGCACGCATAATCATAGGCCAGCTGCACCTGTTCAAGACGGTCACAACATCTCCAGCCTTCGTCGCGGAAGGGCCCATCCCGATATGTCCCTTAACGGTCGTAAAGAAGCGGCGCCGTCGGCTAGCCGAGAGCATGAGAGTGTGGTATTTCTGCTGTGGGTTAGGAAGGTCCTCCAATGATTTGCCGTTGCTGAGACGCTTCGCGAGAGGCTTCATGCCTTCGACGTCTTTCTCTGTGGCATCTTTCAGGTGAAACTCATTGCAGACAAGAGTTTGCGCGAGCGCATCTTCTTCGACATTAGCATCTGTCCTCGTGGAAAGTGCTGTAGTGTAGAGCTTCTCGGCTAGCTCAAACATAGCGTGGAGTTTCCGGTCGTCTCGCAAAATCTCATCAGTGAAAATTGGCGAAGTGTCAAGTACCTCGCCCAGCTGCAGTCCATACCACTCGAGCACATCAGGATCCTGAGCCGGGGGTCCTACTGGCCGCATTCGCAAGTGAGCCTTCTGCCAAAAGCCAAGAGGTGCATGTCTACTTTCGTCTTCGGCCATCACGTCCCATCTTGGCACCCACGAAGGGAACCCATCTAGTTGTAGTTCGCCCTCACTGTGATGGTGCAGGTATCCTAGAATAAACAAGTCCTTTCGCGACACCGTGATGGCATATCTCATAGCATCTCGGTAAACGTCTCGCAAACTCTTCTTGTAGTCGGGCATTAAAGTCTGCGGCAGAGCTTTCCCTTCGATTGACGGGGGAAGAAGTCCAAGGACGGCATACACTCTGTCGTGCTCAACACTTACCCCACGGTCGAAATTGAGAGATAGGAGTTGAGCCAGGTCCATAGGTTCCGGATTGCCGCCTTCGTGGATATATTTATACGCCCCGCGCGGTATAGATTGCGCGGAGTCCACGCCCGCGATTGCTCGAGGGGAAAGGTGCGAACCGAGAAGAGCTTTCCTGTCAACCCAGTGTCCGCGGTTGATGGAGCGTAGACAGAGCCTCAAGATCTCTTTCAAAGGGAAGTGCTCGGAACCCAAGACACACAAGTTGCTGCGTGGCAGGACAGCCTCTTGCAAGGTCCAAAGGCGAATGCTGCATATCAGTATTTGGGCATGCATGAGAAGTTGAGAAGCGGGAGGGTCACGTACTGAAACCACCCGTTGCTCATCAACTCATCCACAGCAGCGAGCTCCTCAGAACCTGAGGACAGGTCCTGAATCGTAAGACCGGAATGATTAAGCTTCCTTATAGTCTCGAGGGTGAAAGCAGCTTTGCCGTTTCCATCACCAAGGAAGACCAGATTGCGTTTTGCCAGTCTGTAGATATCGCTCTGCAATGCGACCTGATATCCCTTCTCCTCGTCGTTCTTCTGGTCAATACAGACAAAATCCACCCACAGCGTCCGGTCGATCTTGTTCTTTCGCAAGCGCCTGAGAAGGTTGTCCACACTTGCGGTCACTTCGAGGATTTTCCCGTGCATGTGAACGCGGGCGCTCGAAGTCATTTTCGGGTTGCCCCAGACGTAGGATACAGTCTCGTACTGCCGTTCCTCGGCGTTTTGCAGTGGATGGATTTCGAGGCTGCATTCCAGCGCCGCATCGTTCGAGGTAGCGGGGTGGATGATTAGAAGTCGAAGGTTGTTTTCGGGACATTCGAGGAGTTCGTATGTGTAAGGTTTCTCCATGGTGAGGTTTTATCGAAGGTATCTGAATCGAGTCCGAAGAAGATTGGGAGGAAACGGAACGACAAGACCACTTGAAGTCCACTGTCGCGGTTGACTTGTGTGTATCAAGTTCAGAAGAATAGGGAGAGAAAGCAAGAACAACTTGGACTCCACCGTGCGGCTGACTTGTTTAAATAGGAGGGAAAGGTCGAATCCATCCGTACGGCAGAAATGTGTGGTAACACGATGCAATAGCTGGATGCAGCATACCCCTGCCGAGTGCTCGTTGAGCTGAACCGCGAGGATACACAGCAGTAGTTGACATGATGTTCTGTATGATTGTTACTCAAAATCTCTCTTAGAAGTCATCAGCAAATCGAATCACATGCAAACCCGAGCATATCTCTGTTTACAGCTTCGCACCCACAGGCATAAACTTCATCGCCTGTCTGACGCCCAAATCATTGAGAATCTCCTCGGTACCACCCAAGATCGCGTCGAACTTGTACGTCCGATGGAACATCTCCACCACTCTTCCCATGCCGCTCTGCGTCAGTGCTCGACCACCGAAGATCATCACTGCTTCATCAGCGACTTCGTGGGCAGACCTCGTGCAGAAAGATTTCAGCAGCCCAATTGGACCAGACAAATGCTTCGACTGCTGGTCATATGGCATGTTGCACATCTGATATGTGACCTGTTCGACCCAAGCTTGATTTGCCTCGGCGTGGGAAATCATTTTAGCGAGTTTCTGGCGGATGACGGGCTGCGAGATGAGTGGCTTGCCGAAGACGATTCGCTGGTGTGCCCATTTGAGGCACTCCTCGGTGACGGTACGGGTCCAGCGTGAGACCATGCAGGCCATCATCCATCGTTCGTGGTTGAAATTGGACATGACAACCACGAAGCCCTTGTGTTCTGGACCCATGATGTTGCGCTTGGGGACCTTGACATTGTTAAATTCGATGAAAGACGTGCCGGCGGCAGTGGAGTACGATGTCTTGATCAGCTTGGTCTCGACGCCCTCCTGTCGTTCGATCAAGAGGACAGTGAAGCCCTTGTCGGATTTGCAGGCAGTGACAAAGTAATCGCACCAGACGGCGTTTGTGATCCACTTCTTGGTGCCGTTCACGATGTAGTGGTCGCCTTTATCTTCGCAGGTCGTCCTGAGACCAGCGACGTCGGAGCCAGCGAATGCTTCGGTGACAGCGAGACAGATCTTCTTCTGTCCGCTGAGCACCTCCTTGCTAACCCGTTGCTTCACCTCCTCGTCCTTGCACCACTGATGGACAGCGGTCAAACTGATGGTCATCCCGGCCATGTTGCCGTCCTGGAAACCTCTCTGGTTGACCCGAGCAAGTTCTTGGCTGACAATCAGATCATGGAAATAGTCATATTCCTCGCCCTGAACCGCGCTATTGAAGATGTTGCGGCCGTGTAGATGCTTGCCAGGACCCAATCGACATGCCAACAGGTTTGTTTCCGCCATCTTGTTAATCAACTCCTGGCTGACGTACTCGCCGCTCTTCTCCTTCTCCTTGGCCTCGGGAATGATGTGTGTCTCGGTGAACTCTCGCATGGCCTTCCTGAGCTTGCGGTGGCTGTCCTTGTAGTATGGCGACTTGAACTGCGGCGTCAGCCACAGAGGCTCAGCGTATGGAACCTGGCTGAGGTCGCCTGGTTGGGGATCGATGACTTCGGGCTTCTCGCCCTGGATGGTGCCAATCTCCAAGCTCTTGTACTGCTGCAGGACCTCCTGCCTGTGGAGGTTGTAGAAGGCCTCGGTGGCATCTTGGCCGGCGACCTGGCGGAGGACGACTTCGCCTCCCGGGTGGGCATCAACGAAATCTGTGAGATCGTAGACTTTGTGGTCGACAATAATCCACAGATCGTCTTCGGCCGTGTGCTGTCGACTCGGTCAATATCATTGTCAGTTCCGTTTCTGGAGGATTTTGTTCATACCTGGGCGACTTCCTCGCGGGTCAATGGCTGCATGTTGGCTGTCTGGGGGTTGAAATGTGGAAGTGGATCCGATGTTTTCGTGGGGAAGCCGGGGTAAACGACAGGGCGACAGAGGAAAGGCGATGACTTGGGCGGCGAATGGCCTCCATCTTTGCCGCCAAACAGTGAAGACTGAGCCGAGGCAGAGCGTGATCTTGTGGTTGAGCCTCTCCAGTCTCCGGGAAAGGTCAGGCTGAGGTAAGCAGCTTCTGATTGGTCGAGGAGAGGCGGTGTCAATCGAGACATTTCGTGGTCAACTTCTTCCCGCCAACAACATCAACATCAACATCAACATCAACGCTTCGTTAACGAGTGCTATACAAATCCTTCACTTAGACCACGCCATCGCTGCATCCCTCGCACCGTCGACAAGACTTATGATCGCCAGAAGAATCGCCGTCGCCGAAACGGGAGACCGGCTTGCGCTTTCGTTCGTCATCCAGTCAGCTTCATCTTTCAGCTATGACTCTCTATGAGCAAGTATATATCATCTGTTAGAACGAGGGTCCATTCATACCGTCCTCCTCTTCATTGTATTTCTCTCTTTGCTCCACGATCGCCCCACTTCTCAAAATCTCGACTGTGACATTCCAGAAAGACCGCTACAATGGCACTACCGTACCGTCCGGATCGCCGTGACTATCTCGATGCCAACTTTGACGAGTTCATAGAGGGGGTTATGAAGGAGTACCACATTCCAGGCGCCTCCATCGCTGTGGTGCACAACGAGCGGATTGAGTCCAAGGTGAGCCTCGAAACTCACGACTGTCGAATTTGTCATAACTCCTGGGACCAGGGCTACGGCGTACTCTACGCAGACGGACCCAAAGTAACATCAGAGACGCTGTTCAACGCCGCGAGTATGTCGAAGTCTTTCACTGCAGGAGCAGTTGGTCTGCTCGTTGACGACAAGGAGAACTTCCCCCACGTAACTTGGAATACTCCTGTGTCTACCTTGATGCGAGAAGACTTCGTTCTTTCGGATCCCTATGTCACGGAGCATGTGACAGCAGTCGATATGCTTAGCCATCGGACGGGCATCTATGGGTGAGACTTGCAGACTGATTGTCAAAGATCTTGCCTGTTGACAGCTGTCTTCTAGCCACGACATCGCATCCTTTAGTTCCAGGAGCAAAACACCGGATACACCCCAGTCCATCACAAGAGGTCTTCGTCACTTTCCCATGAGCAAAGCGTTCCGCACAGAGTTCCAGTACAACAACGCCATGTATACTGCAGCCAGCTACCTAGTAGAGAAGCTTACCAACACCTCATTCTACTCCTTCCTGAAATCACGCTTCTGGCATCCCCTTTGCATGACACGCACCTTTGGCGGACAAAGCCTTCCAGGCGGCCAAGTCCCCTCCGACGGACTATCCTGGAGCGCTATCCACAACATCGCCCTCGGCCACCTCTACCTAAAAAGCTCAGACCAATACAAACGACTCCCCTACTTCAACGAGCCCGAAGGCCAAGGCGCCGGAAACATCATCTCCACAGCCCCCGACTTCGCCAAATGGGTTCAATCCATGATGCTGCACACCAACGCCCTCTCCCCCGAAACCATCACCGAGCTCACCCGCCCCCGCATCCTCAGCGGCGACAACGCAAACAACAAAGACGACCGAGCAGAACCTCTTCACAGCGCTCAATTCTACTGCATGGGCTGGGACGCCGAATTCTACCGCGGCCACAAATGCCTCGAACACTCCGGCGGAATCCCAGGTTTCACGAGTCTTATGCGATACATGCCCGAGCACAAATTCGGTTTCGTGATGTTTGGAAATTCGGGTGGGATGTCTGATGCGAGCCAAGTCATAGGCTGGAAATTGATTGATGATTTTCTGCAGATTCCCGAGGGGGAGAGGATGGATTGGAGGAAGCGGATGAATGCTTCTGATGAGGAAGAGGACGATAAGGAGCCTTTTCCAAATCGCACGGAGACGCCGCTGCCGCTGCCGCTGCCGTTGGAGAGGTTCACGGGGAGGTTTGGGCATCCTGCATTTGGGGAGTTTGATTTCAAGATTGCGAATGACGGAAAGCAGTTTGTTGCGGACGCGAGGGATCGGACGTTTGGATTCTGGCTTCGATTGGAGCATGTGAGCGGGTTGTATTTCGTCGCACATGTGGACGATGTGGATGGAGATGAGGATGAGGATTTCGAGTGTGAGGCTGAGTTTCGGGTTGGGGTCGATGGGGGTGTGGATGAGTTGCGTGTGGATTTTGAGAATGAGCAGGGGAGTGAGATGGTTTGTTTGAGGAGGGTTAAGGGGTAGTGTTGTGACTTTCCAAGAAGGTGGATTGCGGAGTTTGCTATTTACAGTCTTGATTGAATGAGCTTTGGCGTATCAGCCATTGCGTACTCAACCTTGAAGTTCTTGCTTAACACCTTCTCTGCGTCTGACATACTTGGCGTCTTGGCGGCGGTCGCTGGGTTATAGCTCCAGTTCGTCCCTCTGATGACCTCTGCATCGGACAGCTTCTTGTTCTCTTTGCCATCCGCACGCTTATATACATTAACAACCACACACCCTCCAAGTCCGAGATTATGCTGCAGCGCGACCTTTGCGGGAACATGGCGGTTGTTCGCCCATCCTCGCAGCTGCCACGTCAACTCAGCACACTGTGCAAGACCGGTAGCGCCCAAGGGGTGACCTTTAGAGATGAGGCCGCCGGAAGGATTCACGATTGGGCCTTTCCCGCCGTACGTGATGTCGCCACGTCGCACCATTTCATGCGCCTTGCCCTGTTCACAGAAGCCGAGACCTTCGAGGAGGATGAGTTCATTGGCAGAGAAGCAGTCGTGCAGTTCGCAAACGTTGACATCCTGAGCGGTAATTCCAGCTTCTTTGTACGCCAGCTGTACGGCGTTCTTGGTCATTCCGAAACCACAGAGGTCCATGGCTGATTTCGAGTAGAGTGATGGAGGGTCCGTTTGGAGTTGCTGGCCGGCCATTAAGATTGCTTGAGATCTGAGGTGAGGCTTTGAGTTGAGGAAGCGTTCTGAAACGATGACAGCGGCGCCGGAGCCGTCGGACGTTGGTGAGCATTGAAGTTTGGTGAGAGGGAAGTGGATCATGTTGGAGTTCTTGACTTCGTCCAAAGTGTACCTGAAAGCGTAGGGGTTGAGGGTCAGCAAGTGTTTGAGACGTAAGGTGTCTCCTCGCCTTCGCTTTACATACTCTTGCTGGAACTGAGCGTATGGGTTCCGAGTGGAGTGCTCGTGCGAAATGCGGCCAATTTCTGCGAAGTCCTCTGCCGAGGCGCCGTACCTGGGAGATGAATTAGTGAGATTCTGATCATGCGGTTCTGTGATTTCTTACTTGTCCATGTACTCTCGTCCAGCGTTCGCGAAGTACTGAGCATTCCTCGGCGTCTCATGCTTGCCCCACAGATCCTCCATCAACTGCGTTCCCAGGCCCATCGGGCTTGGACGGTCCTTCATTCCACTCTTAATCGGACCAGACTGCATTTGCTCAAACCCAATAACCATCACACAGTCGGTAGCTCCACTTCTCACAAGAGTCCTGGCCATGTGCAGTCCAGTCGATCCCGTAGCGCAAGCATTGTTCGTGTTATAAATCGGGATCCCCGTCATACCAAATTGGTAAAACACTCGCTGACCACTGCAAGTGTCTCCCCAGCAGAAACACGCCACACCCATCTCAACATCGTCGTAGGTGATTTGAGCATCCAGCATTGCTTTCACGCCGGCTTCGAAGCCCATTTCCACGTACGAGCGTGTTGCTCGTGGTTTGATGAATTTGGTGACGCCTACGCCGAGGACGTAGGCATTTTGTTGAGGCATTTTGATCTCCATTTTGATGAATTCGGATTGGAAGAGAGTGTGTCTTGGCTGTGAAGTTGAAGGTGAGGTTGGACATGATCAAGTCGAGGCTCCGGAAATAAGGCCAGTGGCCGGCAATGTTCCCCGCAGCACTTGCATCCGAGGATGAAGTCTGGTGTCAGCATGGCCTACATCGTGCTTGCCGAATTAGCTGCGAAGATTTCATTGAGCTGACAGGTACCGCCAGAGTCAGGGTAAGGATGTTACTTGATGGGCAGATCAAAGTGTCAATGAATTGTGAAGCAGAGGACGACAACATTAAGAAAGTGAGGTCGGTTTGGCCTCAATTCCGGTCTATTCTCGGCACGTGCACTGGCGTTTAGCATGTAAACCAGTTGGTCGCGATTTCTCTTGTCGTTATCCTTTCTTCACACTTTCTCTCTCAATTTCCTCCGAGGCCCATCCCTTCAGGCCCGGCGCGCCCCTGCCACCGTTCATGAGGCCTCGAACTCGAACTATCAAGAGCTGGAGAGAGCAGGATCGATCCCATACGCTTGCTGCGCTTTCCGAGCATCCAGATGCACAGACTGTGCAAGTTTTCACCCGGTCTCGCTGGGCGACAGCGATGATGACGGCGGCCCTCGCGACGATTCTGCCCTCCTCGAAGTTCATCCGCGCCCAATCTCATGCCGCAGTGCCCAGGTCAAGCTTGCGCTCGGCCTGCCAGATTCGATACGCCGTCTCTTCTCTCGCCTGTGAATACTCCCACTCTGCGTCGGTGTGTTGGACCTGTCGTCGAGCGAGCTGCTCGTACCATAGCGTATGGGTAACTACCTGGAGCAATTTGATCTTTTCGTCGTTATCTGCGGTGTCTCCGACGACTTCCGAGTCCCACTGATGACTATCGAGCTCCAGTATTTCATCTGCCACCAAGTCCTCGGCTGTCGAACGAACTGCAATGCGGAGAACAAGTCTTGATGTGCCAGTCCAAGTTGCACTTTCAGAGAGCGCAATTTAGATACCATCCTGTGCAACGTGGGAGAACGCCGAGCACAGCTGCCTTTACTCAATATTCGAGCCACCTCAGGCTAAACATTCTTCAATTCCTGGCAGATGCGCTCGTGTACCCGAATGATGGCTTTCAGGCCGAACGGCAATGCCAGTGACTCTCGACTACCGCTCAAAGTTTTTCTCGGAGTTTTTGCTCTTGGTCGATCTTCTGTGCTGTTGTTTTGGTGGTTGATTCTGATCCATCCCAGCACCCGTCGAGGTGACTCTTCTTTGATCCAAGAGAACATGTTGCATGTCTCAAGGACGTAACTATCCGAGACTTATCTTTCATGGCCTCCCAGACAGCACATTGTCTTCCTACGCAGGTCTCACCTCCAGCAGAATGCATTATTCGGGAACTACAACGACGCAAACTGTCAGACACTTGAAACTGGATCACCGGAAAGGATTGACGGGCAAGACAAATCACACATCACCGTGGCAACTTTCTCTTCGGCTGATGCAACGCTTCAATATCATATTTCAGCTAATATTAACCGTAGCCACCGAGGCGATCCTTGGGTGTTTCATACGGGCAAGTGAGGTGGGGTTACAAAGGTGAAGTCATATCTTCAGAAGCACGTAAGTGCGTTCTTCCTCGGCCTTGCTGTTGATGATGCATCGATCATGGAAGCTTCATTGGCCTGATGACTCGCATGCCACTAGCGGAGCTACCTTCTGCTTGGGTCTAACTTTCTGCATGTACGACTCTCACAGACAAGATCAGTACGCGCACAAAAGGAGATATCGTTATCCAACCGACACAAGAAGCTGTGCAGCGAAGCGGTTGCGGTGCCTGTTCTACGGGCGGAGGATCCAATGGTCGTCTCCAAGCGTCCACAGTTGGGCTCCCATCGCGAAGATCTCGACTTTTTCCTCGTCCTTTTTGCCACGGGCTGCTCATGCAGCAAAATTCGGTGCCTAGCTGCAGCGCATCCCTGCGCATGGTGTTCACATCCTGTGGGCATCACTCCACCGTATTGAATACTCGTCAAGACGGGCAAGGCGAATCATAGCCCACCTTACTACAAGAGAGCCGCTGGGCCTTTTTTGGCACGTGGAAGCCTCACGTCGCAAGTGAAGCCTCTTCCAGCCCTGACATGTTTCCGATTGGACTTGCCGAGTGAAGCGGCCGCTAGCTCAAACTCAATTTAGCGACCTCTCCAGAACATGCACCTTCTTGGGCGTAAGCCCTCGGGGACTCCAGCACGCGTCGCAACTCCACTACCGCTCCCGCCGCCAATGTGGGCGTGACGCTTGCTCGGCATCAGGCCCTGGGCATCGTTTATTAGACCGGTGAAGCGAGAGCCGCCTAACAATTCAGGGAAGTCGGCAACAAGTTACGAGTTCATTCCGAAGCATATCTGCTTCTGCCATTCTAGGTAGTAACAGCCCCTCCAATGGAAGTGATACCGGGCTGATGAAGAAATGCGCCGCCGTTCCCAATCATCATCTCGCGTCCCAGTTCGTTGGGGGTTTGAGTGTACTTTCCCAAACAAGGCAAGCCAAGGGCCTAACGTTGAATGTGGCTGGCGTAACAATCAGTTGTGCGTACGAATTGAACGCTCAGTAAGCTACATCTGCGGCATTGAAGCTGCAGTGTTGCTTTTTGCGAGCATGCACTATGCACCACCCAGGAGGCACGGCGATAATCTCGTCGTTACGTACACATCCGGCTGTACTCAATATCTCAGCTACGACGAAACGGCTACTCCGCCCGTAGCGTTCAGAGTGCTGAGTGCATATGTAGACCGGCAAGCCTCGTTCACGCCCGAAATTGATGAAGTGACGAGCTGATTGCCAGCTCTCTTGATCGCAGTCACGTACTAACTGCCACGTCCCACCCCGAGAAGCTTACTGGCAGCCTCATCTGCAACCGCGAGTGCTCTATATCTCTGACCGGGCGCGTGTTCTTCCGACGTACTCCACCATGAAGGATCCATGACTCTCACATCATCACCCCTGGCAAACTTCAACCGTCGCACTTCCTCGATGCAGCATCCTCAGAAGTCGCAGGAGCATCTACGCAGATCGACTTCTCGGAGTCCGCTTGCCTCACCTACCGAAGAGAAGCCAGATCCCATCAAGAGAAGGTCTACAGTCGCCTTTGTTCCCTTCGACGTCAGCAGCTCCTCTGGCGTCAGCAGTGAAACCAGGAAAGCAGTGCGAATCCAGGCCGCAAAGGCCAGCGCCGCGGCGAGGAAGAGGACGATCGCCAGGAAGATTGCACTTCAGAATTCCGCAGTCGATGAGAGTCTACCCGCTTTGGCACCAGAAAGTGAGCGAGGCAGGAGTCTTTCAGCGACGTCGTCATTGCAGTCAGGCTTCCTGAATTTGACTACATCTTCCACCCCAAGTCCTTCCAGACCAGTCAGCGTCGGCCAGCTCGAACCCTTCAAGCCATATCCTATTCCGCAATGGCATCCTCAAATACCCGCCTTGGTCGATCATTTCCTCAAATACTTCGCCCCAGAAAATGCGACGACGACCTCGGATCGCGAGGCACTTCGCCGAACGATCTGGCCTCAAGCACTCGATGACACTGCACTGTTCCACGCTATATTGCTCAATGTTGGTAGCCATGCCAGCGTATCGGGCGCGTTGACAGTGCCAATAGAGCTCTTGGCACAATTGAAGCATTCCACAATCGAGAGCGTCAACGACGCCATTGCTCGGTCCGAAGCTGGAAGTGGCATCGGTGATCCTGTGATTGGAGCGATTGCCCTTTTAGGCGGTTGGGAGCTGGTGAGTTGACCAGCGTTGAAACCACGCTGGCGAGATTCCAATAAGCTGATGGAGTGTACGGCAGGAGTACGGCAACGCTGCCACATACGATACTCACATGCGTGGGCTGGAGACCATCGTCAATCTCAGAGGTGGGCTCTATGGTGCACAGTCGCCGTATCCTGGGTTCAAGGCACTTTGTCCGGAGACCGTAGAATTGATCTTGGCTGCCGGATATGACCAGGCCCAATATGCTTCCAAGAGTCCGTACTTCACGGAGCACGAGGAACCCAGTATGCGTCCAACCGCTATTCCGACAGGATTTGCGAATCTGAGCCTCCAGAGATTACTTCTACCCAGCCTTGTGAATCTGGTCAGCAGGATCGCACACATAGTCCCGGGCGACAACGAGTTCCTGGTTGAGATTGCTCACATTGAGCAAGGCCTTAATGGATGGGAGATTGGCAACATGACGAAGGCCAGCTACTCTCCATTTCAAACGGCCACGGAGGACAATCTGAAGAGTCAGATCAGCTCTCATGTCTGCTTGGCAGGACTAGTGATCTGCAACTACCTCAGGCTCACCACTGGTTCTGGCACCCAGGACTCGCTCCAAAACCTATACAACACGACATTGATGTTACAGCCAGAGATCCTGATAGTCACGCTTTACGAAGAAGTCACTTTCTGGGCCTTGTTCATGATCTGTTCTCTAACCGGGCGTTGCGAGACCCAGCATATGCGGGTCTTGAAGCGGTTGTCCTTGGAATTAGGTATTGCTGAATGGAACGCTTGCAGACAGGCGCTGAGCAGATATGCGTATTCGTCTGCTATCCTGGACGGCCGGGCTTACGCTCTTTGGGAAGCAGTCAACAGCAGCACGATTGCTCGAGACGGCTCCAAGGTATCGAGGGAACCTACGCGGTTTGCAAAGGGCATCCAGCATCCGACTACGTATATTGGAAGGGCGATTGTGGCTGAACAAGGCTGAGGGCTGATTCGAACGGTGAAAATAACGATCGATTGCCATTGTTCTGAGACTGCTCAGATACAGCATCAGACAAAGGAGAGACTCTGGAGGTGCGCTGAGAAGCCAGTGTAAGTTGGCAGGTCCAATCCGGGAGCAAGAGCTGATTGAAACGGGTTCAATTCAGGTACAGCGCACTCCACCCAACGAAGGTCAAAGCCATGAATACAAGACCGCAAGAGATGGAGTTGGACTAAGGACTATAGTCTCGCAGGCATTGTACTCCGACGCCCCGTCACTACATACGCAGACATTGGTCCGGAATAAAGGGGAGCCGGCGTGCGTGCATATGGTTCTTCGAGACCTGCCATGTGGGGAGGTCGATCATGGCTGCAACAGCCTTTGAGACAACATCAGCGGTCTCTTGCATGGACTCGATTATATTCATCATGCTCGAAGAGCGCACGCCTGTGCTCGATATCGGCCGTCCGCCGCTTCGAACGACTCCTGAGGCAGGCAGCTGGGCATATTATAGTCGTGAAGACCAGCTCGGGCATGCTGACATTCTTGATCCAACACCGACTCTTGCACATTAGGCGTTGTAAATTACCGACACCTACACCAAATCCAAGAGCTTCGGCCATACCGTCTTGTCGAGTAATTGAACGTGTACCAACGGACATACGCCAACCTTTACTGAAGAAAGTGGTGGAATGCGACAGATATATGGCCATGTTCATGGTATTCAACAAAACATATCAAGAACTTTTTCAAGAGACGATTTAGGCAATCGGTCAGTTCTGCTTTGATCACTCATCACACCTCATCATCCGCGGCCGACGTCGTACCGTTTTGAGCTCGACGACACGTGAGCAAGGTTGAGGACTACTACGACGCGAAATTACCGTCTGTGGTCATCGCGAACGCAGAGCTGTTGGTAATGGCTTTGCTGCCAATCCTGCTGCCAATTCTGCTGCCAGCAGGACGAGGCCTTATCTCGACATAAGAGCGAGACAGCGCATCAGACGATGAACATCCGTCAAGGTTACCTACCACTCCGAACCCAAGCATGGCTACCGCGGCATCGACCATCTTCGTGGACGTCTACGTAGCACCGCTCCTCGCAGCCGTCACCGGGTCCTCCGACCCTTTGAAGCAATGGTAGTCGCCCACGATATGCACGCTCATTCACACGGCTAGGAACGCGGTGCTCGTCGAAACAAAGGCTAGTGCACCGCAGACCGAAGAGCTGGCCGATTTGATCGAGAAAATCGCCCGGGGCAAGACGATCCAATACTTCTTCGCCACGCACGCGCGTCCTGATCACTTCATGGGCTTTCCAGTCGTCGCCAAGAGGTTCCCAGGCATCAAATTCGTGGCAACTCCGGAGGTGCTGCAGGTGGTGGAGCTCATGCACACACCGGACTAGATCCACCGTTCTAATTTCTTCCCGGGACAGGTCGATGCCAGCAAGCCAACAGAGCTACATGCCTTACCCAAGAGCGGAGAGTTCGAGCTCGACGGACATACCTTGAAAGCATACAACGTCAAGCAAGGCAATTCCTCAGCCAACTCATACCTATACGTCCCGGCCCGCGACCTCGTAATCGCCGGGGATTTCGTCTATGGCGACTGCTACCAGTACCTGGCAGAGGCGAATACGAAGCAGAAGCGAGCCAAGTGGATCGAAGCGATGGAGCAGATCGAAGCACTGAAGCCGAAGATTGTGTTTCCAGAACACAAGCGCGCGAGTCAGATTGACGGGGCATATCTGACGGGGTCGACGAAGGAGTGTATTCGGGTCTTTGAGCGGGAGCTGGAGAAGGCGGGCACTGCGGAGGAGCTGGAGGCGAGGATGGTTGAGTCGTGTCCTGAAAGTTGGAATAGATTCATCTTGGAGAGTAGTTGTCGGGCTTCGTTTGCTGAGAAGGGAAAGATGTAGAGGCCCTGGGAAAGGTTGTGTTTGCAAAAGGACGCTATCAAAAGTATTTCCCAGGTGCTCGGAGAAGTTATATAGACGCAGATGGACACTATGAAAGGTTTACTATGAGCCCTACCGGCGTATCGTCCATTGCCTAGTGGAAGCGTTGCTGTGAGGCTGAGAAGTGACATACGACCAATATCATTGCGTTCAAGGGTGTCGGGAAGGTCGAGTTGCCAGACCAGACCAGCAGAGGCTCGTATTCCGCGGAGCATTCGGCGAGGCCCGTCCGAAGTCATCGCAATGGATCGGAGGATGAGAGAATGCATATGAGGTCTGAAGAAGGTGAGAAGAGTTAAAGCATGCGATGATGTTGGACAGACAACGGTGTCTCTTCGGCGAGACCGGGATGACGCACTTGGCCCACTACTTCTAGTGGACAAATTTAGCCTTTCACGTGTCATTGTCTCGGCAACGTCTCCTGCGCATCGTCATTCACTCGACATTGCTGCCACCAACAGTGCAATCATCAACGCGCCTTACTGTAGCAACCAGACGCCGGAAGGGGAATTTATGTATCAGCCCTGACCATCCACAACGAAGCGTTCAGACTAATGAAGGACAACAAGAAAGAAACAACCCAGCGGAAGACGGCGGCTTAGCGTAATGCTGCCATAAGCATATCGTCAACCATAGGACCCCACTAGGAGATACTGCAGAAGAGGGGCACGCTCGCCTGTGAGGTCAATTCTATGCGCTGCAGTGAAAAAGCCCTCCTCATGCGCCGCCATGCCAGCATTGTTGCTTCTGCTCATTTAAAGGCTCTCCCTGCTCTCCTGCTCCTTCCGCTCGTCCACTACTGCTCCTCCCTAACTTCACCTCTACTACCACTTCGTACAGATTACTCTCCACCACCAAACCCAACGATACCCACCCACCACCGCCACCATGCCTCAGAGAATCCCAGAAGCCGAGAGCCTGTTGGAGCTGCTCTCTATGAAGGGCAAGGTCGTTGTCGTCACTGGAGCCTCGGGCCCACGAGGAATGGGCATTGAAGCTGCCCGTGGCTGCGCTGAGATGGGAGCCGACCTCGCCATCACCTACTCATCCCGCCCAGAGGGTGGCCAGAAGAACGCAGAAGAGCTGGCCAAAAAGTACGGCGTCAAGGTCAAGGCCTATAAGTGCCAGATCGACAAGTACGAGCAGTGCGAGAAGCTCGTCAAGGACGTTATTGCCGACTTTGGCAAGATCGACGCCTTCATCGCCAATGCTGGTGCCACTGCCGACTCTGGCATTCTCGACGGCTCCGTTGAGGCCTGGAACCACGTCGTCCAGATCGACCTCAATGGCACATTCCACTGTGCAAAGGCCGTTGGCCACCACTTCAAGGAGCGTGGCACTGGATCGCTCGTCATCACCTCGTCCATGTCCGGTCACATTGCCAACTTTCCCCAGGAGCAGACCTCCTATAACGTCGCCAAAGCTGGCTGCATCCACATGGCCCGCTCGCTCGCCAACGAATGGCGCGACTTCGCCCGTGTCAACAGCATCTCGCCTGGTTACATCGACACCGGTCTCTCCGACTTCGTGGCCAAGGAGACTCAAGAGCTGTGGCACAGCATGATCCCAATGGGTCGTGATGGTCTCGCCAAGGAGCTCAAGGCCGCCTACGTCTACTTCGCCTCCGATGCCTCTACCTACACAACCGGCGCTGATCTCCTGATTGACGGTGGTTACACCTGCCGATAGATTATTACGGCCTTTTGGACGACAATTACATTCTACTGTCTGTAGCATTGGGGACACGATACTGCCAATGCTGGAGCATCATTTTACAGCGGGTAGCGGGGTATGCAAAAACGCTGCGGAATTGATAGCGTAGTAACTTTCGATTCCACCAATGTACGCTATGCTTTCTTGTTGAGACGAAACAAGTTTTTCCTCCTTTCTCAACCAATGCTATGATACGACACGCGATCGAAGATGGATGGAGCCGGCAGGAGCCGACTTTCGCCCGGAAGCTCTTTTCAGTATGATGTCACGCAGAACTAGAACGTCCAGAAAACCGTCTTTCGACTATGAAAGTGATAAACATGCTCGTGTCAATGATAAGACTGTTCACTTGTAGGCAGAATCGAGCGTTTGATACTCCGCTGAGCAGTCCTCCGCTACCGCTCTCGGAAACCATCCACATAAGCCCCAATACCCCAACAGCTTCTTTCCCCACCAGGTCAAGGACATGCCCACCAAACGGCCCGATATGCTCCGACGTTCTTTTAACGCAGATCCCGACCTCGCAGGGCGTGGGCTGCCGAAATATACTTCACTTGTTGATGGTAAGTAAGCTGCTCGCTTGATGCTGACATGTGCGCCTGAGTCATCGCGAATGGTGCTAGCGGCGTCGGAGAGGTCGTTTGACGGCGACGACGGAGATTGTAGATCTGGAGGCTTTGGGGTAAGTGACTATACTGGTTAGGATAGAGATATTGCTATATATTGTTAAAGGATAAATTTTTGGTGACTGAAGCCATTCCCATTGTCCAACATAACACAACAGCATATGTTCAAACATGTCAAGAGACCCCTCGCACCAACCCTCCTCCCTCGAAAGCATCATCCGCGCCCGCCACTCCACCCGCTTCTTCAAACCCACTCCAATCCCGCCCTCCCTCCTCCTCGAATGCCTAACGCTCGCGCGCCTCGCCCCCTCAAACTCCAACATCCAACCCTGGCACCTGCACCTCGCTTCCGGCGCCGCCCGAGCCCGCATAACCACCGCCCTCTCCCTTGCCGCAACCCTCTCCAGCCCCTCCATCCCCCCTCTTCCTTCCCACCTCCGCCACTTCCGCTCCTCTCTTGGGCACATCCTTTACGGCCCCACTGGCTACAACATTCCCCGCTCCGACCAAGCCAAGACCAAAGAAGCCTCGATGCGGAATTTCGCATTCTTCGATGCGCCGGTAGTAGGCGTAATAACGATGGAGAAGGGATTAGGGATGGTGGACGCGATGAGTGTGGGAATGTTCGTGCAGACTTTCGTGTTGGCTTTGACGGATAAGGGAGTGGGATGTTGTTTGCAGGTCAGTGTGGTTGGGTACCCGGAGGTATTGAGGAGGGAGTTTGGGTTGGGGGAGGATGTTGAGCTGTTGTGTGGAATTGCGATCGGGTGGCCGGCGGAGGGGAATCCCGTGAATGATATTGTTGTTCCGAGGGAGGAAGTTGAGAAGGTTGTGACCTTTGTGGAATGATGAGGGGAGTTATTGCAAGTAAGCTGAGCAAGTTGCCACCTGGGACGCAGATCAGCGAAAACATATCCAAATGCTGAAGACGTGAAAAGCCTTTGCGATCAGCTTGGAGCAATGCATCTCATGAAATCGTTGCCTCGTGATATATATCGCTCTTCGCGCCAAAAAGAAAATTTCTTCGCCGTCCATGCATAACATTCACATGCAAAACTCCATCCATGCTCTGTTTAAGGTTGAAGTCAAGGCTCGGCATCGATGAAGGTCTCTTCATTTCCCATACTGTCCATTCGCTTCACAGGAGCACCCGGCGGCGGTCTGGCGGCTGGTACAGATGCCGACGGTTGAAGCGGCGCCTGTAAAGCTCCATTCGGTGGCTGTTGTGCAGTGGGAGCGGGTTTGACAGGCTCTGTTGTTCCATCGTTTTGACCAAAATCTAGGAGGTCTCCACCTGCAGATTCTGTCGTAGGTTGCTTCGCCGTGCCTTGTTGAGAGGAGAGAGTCTTTTCTTGCTGCATTTTCTGGTCATTTGCGCCCTGGCCGGGTATTATGGGAGCGATTGCGAGTATTTGCTGGATCTGTTGCTCGACTGGAGCCTTCGGATCTACCGTGGCATCGATGATCCAGTCCAGATTCTGCTCATCGCCTGCCGGTGCGGGTTTGAATAATTTTGGCTGCCACGAAGATTCGCCACGCTCTGCAGCTTCCCGTCTCTGCTCGTCCTCGATCTTCGACTTCTCGTCAGTGGCTGTCTTCTGATCTGCCTTTTTGATGGCCTGCGTCGTGCTGTTCCATAGCTTCTGACTCTCGCGCGGTGCTTGCTCTTCCAACGGACGACTCTTGGGAAAACTCGGCTTCGCATGTGATGCATCGAAGAGCAGGGTTTTCTTGCCCGTTGACAAATCTTTAATGTTCATCTCACCTGTCCATGAGCCGCTCAGCTCAAACATGTTCTTGCCCGTCTTGCTGTCTTTAATGTGTCCACCAATGGCATTGTATGTGCCTCCTACCCATCCTTTTACTTTGAATTCGATGTCGGCTTCGAGACCAGTCTCGGGACATCGTACGACTGCGTGATCGCCGAGTTCGTACTTCATTTTACCGAAAAGAATGCCGCGGGCGTACATGTTAGGTTGGGTGACGAAGCTGCGCGAACCTAGTCAGCGGAATGGCTCGGAAGCTCGGGAACGGGAGTCTCACTATCTCTCGTTCCTGTTGAGAAATCTCATGACCGCAATGCCCTCCATAAAGGATCCTACACTGTTTCCGAGAAATTTGCTTCGCGGCTTCAGGGTCCCATCAATCCGGATGTGGTGCTCGGGAGCCATGAAGAAGTAGGAAGATTTGGGCGGGTGATGCGATGTCTGCTCTGAGACGTAATATCCACGGGTTCCGTCAGGATAGTCCCAATAGCCCGTGAAAGTCTCTCCCAGGATGGGATTGAGAGGTTTCTTGACGCCTGGAGGCTTGATGTGCCAGCCCGACAGGTAGAATTTGGTGACAGCTACAAAGCGTTCTAGTGGATCGTCGACGTCTGGCATGGGCAGGAGCGTCTCAGGGTGGGCCATGAAGTTCGTGATGCGCTCCAGCATGGATCTCGGCTCGAGAATGAAGGTGGGCAGCGTTACGCGGCTCAAGTCGGCGCCCGGGCGCAGTTGTGAGATGATGTGGGAGAGAACAGAGCCCTGCTCAGAATCTACAACGGTCTCATCGTCGGTGTCAACCTCGCCGCGGTGGTCGTCGACGGATGAGCGGGCGGACGAGGCCACCGAGTTTTTGCGGTGTCCCAGTACCATATTGAAGCTGGTGCCTTGCCGGATTGGGCGGAAATGTAGGAGGTCTCGATGGAGGATGTGATGTGGACTTGCTGTTGGCTGAGAGAGATGGCGGCGTCGTGCAGTAGAGGCTAGTGGGCGGAGAAAGTGGGAGTAGGAGTGGGAGGCGGAGGGAGGGGTGTTTTCCAAGAACCTTGAAACAAGCAGGTCGGCAGCCTTCACGTGGGCGCTGCGGTGATGGCTGCATGTGACATCAGCCAAGTAAAACCCTACTACCCCTTTCTTCCTCTCTTCACCAACTCACGTGAGTCTGTTCGCTCTCATACCGCACTCCAAGTTGACAGTCCCCTCTTCGTCGCCCTACCATCTAAAGCAATGCCTAATTTGTGGACTGTTGGCTATTGCGATGGACTCTCCTCATGGAAGCGAGGCTCACAGCCGGCTGCTTTGTCCGCCCTACATCGATTTTATTGAAGCCAAGAAGGGAACACCTTCCTCGGACCGTTCCATACTGGACTAGTACGACTTCTTCGCAAGCAGTAGTCTCATGTCTGTATGGAAAAGACTGGACAGGACGCTCGCTCGCCAGCTAGTCGCGGCGCCTTTTAATCGTCAAATGGTGAGATCGCAAGACGAGACCATCTCCCTCTGATCGCTCTGTACCGGACTGCTAAGGTAATGTTGCAAGCACGGTCTCATGTCTGCATGTATGAGAAGACAAAACGCTCGCCCGACGGCCCAGCAGAGCTGCTTCTTCCCGTGTGCCCGTCAAACCGTAAGAAGCGACATGTTTTCGTGCATTTACTCATATCGTACAACATGGTCATAAGGCTGTTTTCACCCTGCTACAGCTGCATCTCCTGTCGCCAATCATCTTACGCGACCCGCATCGACACCAGCATGCGGTCGCAACCTGATGCACGTTTTCATCTACTTCGTACCAGCAAATAGGACGAGGCCCTTCGGAGGTGCGAGTGGACGTGCAGGCCACACCTCCAGAGCCTCCAAAGCATGCCGACTCATGAGCCACTTCACCCGAGTGCTATTACGGTTACCCGGTTGCCCGGTTCAGTTATCCGGTGCTCATCACACTCTAGGTCGTGTTTCAAACTGCCCCCTCGCAGCCAAAAGGACCCAACCTCACATCACGAGACGGCGGGGGGAGCGGCAGGCCCGCTCACCCTTCGAGTATATATCAGTGCTGATGACCATGCACGGAGCAAGCCTGCCCAGCATCTGCTCGTTCTGGCCTGCCTTTGGATGCGAATCGTCCTTCATATTGCCTCACAGGGCAGCGAACCTGTCGATCACTTTCGCTTCTCAGACGCAGGGTCCGGCGCCACCCAGGTTGTTTCTTGTTGCTCCCAACCTCACCCAAACGACTGCTCGACTTTCTGCCGACGACCACTGAGCTGATCTCCCTTTGGCGGGACCCACCCAGCTGCCATGTATAGATGCATGTACCGACGTCTTGGGCATTAACGTCAACTTTCGGCAAAGGAGCGTCGATCAAGCAGAAATACGATCTCACACCTACCTTCATTCGTGCCACTTTCTCCAGGACGGCTCCAGGACGAGCCGGTTCACAAATCGTTCTGAGGGGAATCGAAGAAGAATACGCGTCTTTCGACACATCCTGGTCTATAGCATCGCTTCTTCTTGGGAGTTGCTGGCCAATTCATATCGGCGGAGGTAGAAGTCGAAAGTGGGGATCTGGTTAAATGTCACTCTGCACCAGCCTTACGGGATCTGATATGATCTGGAGCTAATGCATCCTGCCTTTTGGGCACCCATCATGTTCAACGGTACCGACATTTCTGCCCAAGGGATAGAATGCGCGATCCTGGTCTCCCATCTTATACTCAACTTTTCCCGAGCACCGGCGGTGCTAAGCGATAAATTGAGACGCCACATCATGGGCTCTATCCTTGAATCTTTTACCACAGACCTCATCGACGATGGTGTTCCGGGTGCCAGCCGACGACTATCAATGGTGGCAGAGGAAGCCATTGACGCTAGAGATGGATACATATCACCTGAAGAAGAACAGGACGACGACAACAGCAGCGAGCGCAGTGACCACCGCCGACCTGCCAAGAAGCAACGAATTGGATTCTCATGTGAGGCGTGTCATACGCACTTCACGGAAAAAAGGGCCCTAGCACGACACAAGAAGACGGACCATCACCGCAAGCAGCTTGGCTTGCCTCCAGACAGGAAGCATGCATGCACTCTCTGCGGCAAATACTTCACACGCGGGCACGATCTCAGACGGCATGAAAAAGAACAGCACCCGAAGATTGGTCCCGTCGAACAGCCGGTCCAAGTTGAGCCTTCGCGTGCCAGCTCAGAGGTCAGCTCCGAACAGCCTTCCGACAACTCTTCATCAATCAGGTCGGTTTCGCAGGCATCCAATGCTACCGACAATACCTCTCTCTATGCTCTTGCAGAGCCTCCGTCTAGTGCCATGAGCATTTTATCGGAGTGCAGCAATACGAAATTCGCATACTTCCCCGTGGACGTTGAAGAGGAAGGCCAGCGAATAATAAGGCACATCAAGTCTGAACCTACCATTGGGAGCTCAAATTCACGAAAGCGGCACCTCCAGCGCGAGACCAGCCTGAGTGACGTAGAGGATGAAGATGAGATTCATGAAGAAGAAGCTGCCAAGCCGTACGCCCCTAGTGATTGCGGCAGAGACGCCCTCTCAGACGATCTCGACCAGCTACCTGCCTCGTCGAGGCAATTGCCCTTGACATACGCAGCCGATGCTGAACTGCTTGCACAACTACCAACCCAGCCATTTGATATACGGTCTTGGCAAACAACCATGTGCGTCCTCTGCGGCGATGCCTTCGAAGACGACTCCGACGAATTACTCAAGCACTTGCGCAGGCATTTGGATAGCTTCAAAGGCCATTACAGATGCAAGGAATGCCATATCGACTTCGTACATGAGGAGGACCTGCAAAAACATCTGCAAAGCGCATCAGTTGGACATTGCGGCTTCAGCTTCCCGCATTTCTGCACCGGGCACCATCCACCATGGGCAGTGGACAGATCCGGCGGGCTGTCGGATTACGACCGCGTACGCCTGTGCGTGCAACTGCAGAACTGGGAGCAAGCACAGCTACAGGCATACATTGCGGAAGTGGGCGAACTCACGACGGCGCGACAGACGCGGAGACTTACCCGCTGGTCGGAGGTCTTACGCGGTAGCTCTCGTCGAGACTCCTTCGCTAGCTTCGCCGTTAGTGTCAATTCGCACGCTACCGTGCCTTGCGACATCTCCAACGACAAGAGGGATATCGGTGGCCTCCAAAAGCGTCTCCAGCAGATGTCCTTGGGCAACGCTGGCTCCAAGGTCCGACGCCTCATCTATCCCTGCTCGTCCGATGTACGCACGAGAACCGTCGATCGATCCCTTCGCAAAGCTATCAAGCACGACGACGTTCTCAAGGTAAAGAAGCTGCTGGAGATGGGCGCGGACCCCGGCATCATCCACGACTGCAAGGGCCCGTTCGTCGCCATGGCCTTGTGGGGCCTGGGACACATCTCGCAGCACCTCGCCGAACATCGCCTAGACGAGGACATGCTCGGAAGCTGTTCAATCTGCAACATCGGCACCAATCGATTCGTTAATGGCACTCACAAAGCCGATGCCCTCTTATGCCACAGCGCAGATCCCAACCAACCCGGAGGCCTATTCGGCTACCCTCTCGCAACAGCAGCTTGGATGGGCAGGATAGAAATCGTCCGCCTACTCCTCCAAGCCGGCGCCGACATCCGCAACATGAGAGGCAAATACGGAAGTGCTCTCTGTGCCGCCGCGGCCCAAACAGGCTACGAAGGCCAACGAGATGTCATCCGCCTCCTCCTCCGCAGGGGCGCAGACGTGTACGCCTACGGACCCGAAGGTACCGCGCTGGAACTCGCACGGAAGAGACGCGATTATTGGGTCATGAAATTGGTGAATACAAGCAGTCAAGAGGACGAAATCAGAGGGAGAATTCCTGTCTGTGATGAGGTTATCAGGATTCTGGAAGAGGAGGAAAATAAACCTTTCAAGCGTTCAGCGACTCCGGCATTGGGTGGGATTATTCATGAGCGTATGGTAGGGATGGGGTCAGCGTCGTCCTTGCCTTCAGCGTCGAAGTTGAGCTTTGCCACGAATCACCAACCCAGGCTGAAGCTCATGAGGTCCTGAACTGTGGGTATGTCATAATGTGTTTCTTTAGTGGTTGTGTATAGTCAAGAGCCTGATGTTCGTACATATATATCCAACATAATGTATTCGCACTCATGTGTCAACAATTTCGTCGAATACATTTCTCTTGGACTGAGACTGCAATTCAACGTGCGGAAACGAATTCCATAGACGACTATTTCATCTATACCGTCACATATTTCAGTGATGTTGGTATCATGCCCCATCTACGACGGCGGCAAAACATCAAAAGTAGTTGCAACCTCCTTCTCCCACTTCATCTTATCCTTGCCATAAATCTCCGCTCCCACCTCAAACTTCTCCCTTCCCTCCTTCAGCAAGCCCGTACGCGCAATAATCGTGTCCGGACCCATGGTTTCCTGGTGATGATAAATGTGGGTGGTGCAGTGAGGGCAGTAGTAGCAGTTGACAAAGTTTCCAGAGTCGCCTTTATAGGCGTATTTGGAGGGCTCACCACCCTTTGTGATGGAGAGTTGGGATTTGGGGATGATTTGGTTCATGGAGAAGGCACCGCCGCCGAGGATTTTGCAAGTGTCGCAGTGACTGAGAGGGTTGTGTTAGTGTGGTGGGTGGTGAACGGGGACGGTAGGGAGGGGGAATTACCAGAGGATGTGCTTTTGCTGATCGGGCTTGAGCTCGACGGACCATTCGTGATGGCCGCAATGGCACTTTCCGGCGTAGGTTGAAGACATGTCGGTTGTGGTAGCAGCGGCGGTGGCTGAAACTGGAGCTGGAGTTGGCTCTGTAGGCTTCGAATCCGGAGCTGTGGTGGTAGTTGTTGCAACAGGTGTCGTTGTTGTGGTCGTAGCAGGAGAAGAGGAAGGGGCGGCAGTCGACATCCTCTTCTTTATCCTATCTATGATGCTCGGCATTGTTCCAGAGGACCCTTGACGGATACACGGAATGATGGCAGCTCTGTTATTTGGATGAGAAATCTGGTACAAGTTCCTCCACTGCACCGGCTCTTGCAGGAATGCAGCTGTCTCCTTTTTATGCGACCAACTGGGCACCAGAGTATCGCAAGACTTTGACATCAGCGTTGCCTGAAGAAAGGTTGTAGTTCTTTTTTTCCAATGGTCTTGCTGATAGACCGAACCTTGAGGAGATCGTCCATTGCGAAGTGTTTTTCACCGCTGTGCAAGCAATGGGTTTGTTGCGTCTTGCCCTCAGGCAATGCGTATCAGATCCGAGATTTGCAAGCTGTTGCGTCGGGTTCAGTTCCTTACGCCTTGCGAAACAAAACGAGAATCTCAATTCCAAATACCAGCTTCCTCCAGAAGCCCGCTGGGCCGTGTGTGCCCCGCCGAGGGGCGAGCTCACAGAGCCACAACGGCGTGACGCAATGCCTACCCGTCGGGACAGGGAGCTCCAGAAACGTTCAAATATGGTGTTCGGCTAAGTGGTTGGTCGGTGTTTGAAATGTCCCCAAATGTGGTTGTACGGACGCGATGAACAGCGGCGAGGAACGACTAACATAATGGAAGCGTTTCGTTTCTCATCAAGAGACATCCGGGATTGCGGTGTTTTCAATGCGTGCTCTTTCTCGAAGTTTCATCGCACAGAGGCCTGGAAACGAGAAATATTTCGTGGTTTCGCCCAGGCTCGAACGAACGTGATGCAACAATAGCTCGGAAGAGATTGAGCATCGTGATGATGGCCTTGTCGGAAACATGAAGGAAGTAAGAAAGAGACCGAAAGAAGAAGTGAGGTGTCGTTTGGCTGGATTAATGAATACCTAGGCGTCCATCAAGGTGCTCGCTCATCAGAGTCTCTTTCGTCACACCCACGACGCCGAGAGAAATCTGAGAGTCAAGAGATGCCACCGATGGACTTTACATACGCTGCTGTAGTAGGGGTGAAGGACTGTTTAATAGCCAAGTTCCTTCGCTTTATGGCCAACAAATCTCTGTCCAGCACTTGGTCCAGCCATCCAAGCCTCAGATGGAAAAATGTCGAGCAGACCGACCCTTTTCAGAGTGGGAATTGGCACAATCATCATCTGCTCCAGCGTCTCTTTGCCCAGACCTGTAACTGTCAGGTCATTTGCAGGGTAGGTAAACAAGGAATTGCGAACCTTCGATTGACTTTCCTGCGATGATCCGATCGTAGAACTTGATGTTTTGCATCAACGCGCCCACCGTTCCAGTTTGGATCTTGGTACCATTCTGCAAAGTGATGACGGGCAGCTTCTGAGATGAGTCGTGGGCGATGAGGCTCTGGTTGATCTTCCCGAGTGCCTCGAGATTTTTGCTGTCGTCGGCCATTGTGTAATTCCGGGGATAGTCGCGCGCTTGATCGAAGTTCTTTCTCTATCTCCTAGGAAAAGAGGGCGTTGCGAAGTTCAACGAAGCTTCGGTGCTGTTTCAAGGAGTGCGATTCTGTCGGATGTGATCGTGAAGATATATGAGTACTCAAAAGAGTTCTTCGAGGAGCGAACACCGTCCACGGACTCTCCGACCGACACGACGAAAGTGCTCATCTCAATAGGCAATAGGCAGCGACCGACTACATGTGTCTGTGAAGATGAATCCTGATGACGCAAAATGTGCCCCGACGGCAGGCAGCAATATCGTACAGCACGGCGTATGGCGTTCATGCGGTTTGCAGTCTCCCACAAAGCACAGCATCACCACCAAACTGTCGCCAGGAAGTCTGCGATAGCCAAGCCACGTTTGTGCGTTGTCCGTCTGCAGTTCTTGATGCTGGCGACACAGCGACTCCACCTTGGCCCAGAAATGTTGGAGCAATTGTGACGATAACTGCATCGACGAGTTCTGGCTCAGCCAGCAACGTGTTTATCACCTTAGCTCCGCCTTCAATCATCACACTTCCGATACCCTTACGTTTCAAGGCTTTCAAGATTGCACTCCACGGGATCGGAGAGCCAGCTGGACCTTCATCGACAAGCAAGTACTCGCCCCCAACTCTGAGGAGAGATGTCAAAGATGTCCCGGGTTGGCGCGAGATCACCCACGGAGCTTTCCCACTGCCTTCTACTGCCAGCCGGCACGCTTTCTTGTCCTTTGCGTCCCAGCGGCCATTCGGATCTACAATGACGGGATGTGGTTGATCGTCGATTGAGGCACCCGGGTAGCGACAATTGAGTCCAGGGTCATCTGTGGCAGCTGTGCCTGCTCCTATAAGGATCGCGTCGTGGCAGAAGCGTAGGTAGTGTGTCATGGTTTTGGTCTCTGGGCCAGAAAGCGTTGTCCTCGCGCCGGGCGCCAAAGCAATCATGCTGTCTAAAGAGCACGCATATGTCAATGTGACGAATGGCAGGTCGTCTGGTTTGGTTGCCTGGCGAGTTTCATGTCTGGACCTCGGCGGTAGGTACTGGCTCAGGAAGGCTCGCTCGTCCGGCGACAACTCCCCAACTTCTGACATTTCCCGTGTCCAAGACGCCCAAGGACGAGCCAGTGCAGCGCGAGAGTAGTCGGGAGGATGTTGAGATTGGATGGTGATGAAGAGAAGAGGAAAGGTCAAAGCTGGTAAAAGTTGACGACTCGACGAGTCTATGTACATTTGAGCACGCACTGCGGAAAGAACAGCACGTTTGCCTTGTGATTCTAGCAATCTCCCACCTCACTTGCTCACCTGTCCTCGTCCTATCATCGTCATCGTCAACAAAACATGGCCGACACCATCGAAACCAAGAGCCTTGAGGATAACGTGCCTGTTGATGATAAATCGCAAACGGCGGAGCAAGAACTGGAGTCTGCCGAGCCAGCAGCTTCGCAAGCCTTCAAGCGACGACTAGATCGCTTCAAACATGTCAGTGACACGGCAAACGCCACGGCAGCTCCTGTCAGACGAGTAACTCGAAAGAGGGCATTGGAAGATTCAGGAGATATATCAGAAACAGCGTCACCGTCACCTGCGAGAGGATCTATCAAGAAGAAGCGACAATCCAGCGGCTACGCGCCACCTTCCAAATACGCCCACCTAAATAAACTGACAGACATCCTGGAGCCCAACCTGATATGCGTGTTCGTAGGATTCAACCCTGGCGTCATGACAGCAACCTCAGGCCACGCATACGCCCATCCAAGCAACATGTTCTGGAAACTACTCCACAGCAGCGGCTGCACAGACGAGCGTCTAAAACCAGAACAAGACGTAGAATTACCCCGACTATACAGCATGGGCAACACAAACCTCGTCGATCGGCCAAGTAAAGCAACCAGCGAGCTAAGCAAAACGGAGATGGCTGCCGGAACTCCCATCTTGGAAGAGAAGTTTCGGCAGTTTCGGCCAGAGGCTGTGTGTATTGTAGGTAAAGGGATTTGGGATTCGATTTGGAGGTGGAAGTATAAGCGGGAAATTAAGAAGAGTGAGTTTAGGTATGGGTGGCAGGATGAGAAGGAGCGGATTGGGAAGACTGATGATTGGGAGGGTGCGAGGGTTTTTGTGGCTACTGCGACGAGCGGATTAGCAGCGGGAATGAGACCGCATGAGAAGGAGGAGGTTTGGCGACCTTTTGGGCAGTGGGTGAAGGAGCGGAGGGAGCACAGAGCGCGAAAGACTGGGCCAAGCATTGAGTAGTGACAGAGATCTGCCCGTCGTTAATCAAGCCTCTTCTCAATTCGCCGTCGATTCGGATTCTGCATACCGGGTCCATGCTTGCTATTTTCCCCAGTTTCTCATTCTCTCGCTCTCTCGGTTTCTTAAGACCGCTTGAGTGCTGGAATCAAAACCTCCAACTATGCCTCATAGAAATCCGGCCCCAATCGATCGATTCACGCATTTCCAAAGCACGCTCGACGCCCTCACTTCTCTCCGTAAGGTATCCACATTGGTGGAAACCCGATCATTTCTGCCAATTGCTATGTGATGACCTCGAAGCAGCGATTAATCGTCCGTCACTCTGGAGATTTCCCACAGATCTTCCTCCTTCATGTAAATTACGGGGTACGAGTTGGAAGCCAACTTGGGCTAGATGCCTAAGGCATGTCACGCTGACTCAGCACACACAAGGTAACGCGCCTCACAAGGACGTGCACATCACAAGGGCGTGCACACCTCCACCACCACTGTCAGCATTGAAAAATTGATATCTCAACAACCACTTGCTCAAATCACTCCAGATTGAAATATATGATCTATTGTAAGCTACTCTTTCCTTTTGCAACTTGCAATAGTATGGCCTTGCTGCCCACAGCCACTGCATGTAGGTGCTTTCCTTTTTGGCCTTGGTGCCTCCTCTATTGTTTGAGCTTTGACTTGCTCTTGCTCAGCCATCCTCTTGATCTCAGCTCCTAACAATGCCTTGTCTGACTTGAAGCCCTTCCTCTTCCTCTTCCTTCTAGTGTGCATTTCTTCATTCGCTTTCTGAAGTGCAGAAACTTGTGATTGCATTAGAGCTGCTGAGGCAGCAATAATCTGAGCTCCTTTAGCAAGCTGACTGATAGCCTTATAGATAGGAGTTGGTGAGCTACTCTGATGCCTCTGAAGCCTTTGCTGGATCAGTGTAGTCTGCTGCTTCACTTCTAAAGTGTTGCTAGGTGTCTTGGCTTGCCAGGAAAGATGTGAGATAAGAGGGCTTGGTGATCTGATGATAGGATCCAGCTTTGACAGGACAGCCTCAGGATTGAACGGGTGGAGACCTGAGCCTCTAAAGCCTCCTTGGATGTTCTCCTTTGTAATGGAGGACTGGTATGCTGTCTGGAAGGTGGCTAGGAAGTCCTGCTTTTGAACATGAAAGATGTGATTTCTAATCAAGTCCTGGTTCTGTGTAGAAAAGGCAGTCTTAAGAGGGCCAAAGCAGCCAACATCCAAAGGCTGGAGAAGGTGTGATGAATGAGGAGGCATCCAGAGGAGGACAATATCCTTCTCCTCACAGAATGATCTGAACTCAATAGAGATATGACTCTCATGGTTGTCAAGAACAAGCAGTCTCTTGCTGCCAATTGTCTTGAATCTAGTGTAATTATCAAAGTGCTGGATCCATTGGAGGCCAAGTTGATTTGTAGTCCATCCATTTGCACTGACTGCAATCATCCAAGTTGGAGGGAGATAGTAGGACCAGGCCTGGTTGAATTCTTTTCCTTTCAAGATAAGAAAGGGCGGAATAGGAGTACCATCTGCACATGCTCCTTGGATAAGTGCAACCCACTCAGAGTTGGTTGGCCTGACTTGCTTTGGCTTGCCTAGCCTGTCTGCAGCTGTAACTACTTTAGATGTAGAGATCTGTCCCATCTGAAAGCCAGTCTCATCAAAGTTGTAGATGTCCTGAGGCAGAATGCCGTGCTTGTTGATTGTGTTTCTCAGAAGTCTGAACCACTCTTGAATTACTGCTGGATCTTCACATAGCTTTCTCTGGCATTCATATGCTCTTCCTTGCTTTATAGTCAAAGCAGGTGTCCTCCGAATGAAGTTGTATGCCCAGTTGATACCAACACAGTCTGCTCCTCTTGCTTGACAGATAGAATCAGCCATCTCTTTTACAAGACTGGTTGTAGGTGACAATCCTTGTGAATCCAGCTTTAGTATCTCTCTGACCAGTACCTCCTCTTCTATCTCAGCCAATTTCTTATTGTGTGGTATGAAATTCTCTCTT